>JASPKZ010003643.1:0-68371 GCA_030220185.1 Diploptera punctata | reverse complement strand
AATATAATGGAAATATCAATTCACAAAACTAAAATTATGGCATTTCATGAGAAGGACCACATACAAAGTAAAATCTGTCTTCCAGAATAAAATTTTAGAGAGATCTAATCAATTTAAATATCTTCGATATTATCTCTCTATCTGGGATGAAAAGGATATCCCTGAAAAAATTACTAGTTATAATAAAAGTTTGGGAATTATTAATCAAGTTATGAAACCATCCATTGTACAAAAAACACCAGATTACGTTTATATAACACTTTTGGCTAAACCAGTGTTGACCTATGGTAGTGAAGCATGGATACTAAAAAGACAACATGAAAGCAGAATAACGGCTTGTGAAATGAGATTCATGCGCAGAACAGCGGGTTTACACCAGATGGGATCGGAAAAGGAACACCGATATCATAAAGAATTGAAGACTACGCCAATTTTGGAATATATTAAACAGTACCAACTAAATTGGAAACACCATCTTGAAAGAATGAGTTCAAATCGGATCCCCAAAGCTGTTTATAATTATATACCCAGAGGACGAAGATCTCTGGGCCGTCCTATGAAACGCTGGAGGGAAAATTTTCTATAGGATCGTAACAGGCCTTGGCCTAATACTTGGAAGGAAGAAGAAGAAAAAAATAGTGTTAAATTTTTAAATCATCTCCTTAGAGATTCTGGCATTATTCTTTTGTTTAATGATTCTGAACTTAGAAGTGTTACATGTACAGTAAATAATCTATCTGAGCAACAAGGTTTGTTTTGTTTGTTAGCAACATTGGCACTTTTTTATTTCTAACTTCAGTTGTCTATAGGACTATTATTATAGGAAGTTTACAAAAAACAGTATAATTGCGCGATAGTGTGTTCTGTCGTACTTACAGCAATGGCTACCATGATTGAAAGTTCTACTTCCTACATTTCGGGGTTGCCAACCTAAATAACTATACTGTAATTAAACAACTATACTGTAATATTACATATTACAAACCACGTGCGGGAAGTAAAACCACTGCCCTCTATGTATACTACGTACAATGTATATACGAACATATATACAAGAGGTAGTGTTAATATACATTATACGAAACAAATCACTGCATTTTAAATGAACTGAACTTTATTTGAAACAATATAAAACAATAAATACGTACTTGCCGCCATTTTATCACTGATTGGTGCCACAGCCTCCTGTAATTTCAGTAATAAAACATTGGCCACACTGTTACGTTAGTTGTTTATAATAAACGCAAATATTTCCAACAAAGATGTTATTATTTTACTATTAATTATTTTGAAAACACCATCGCGCAAAAAATAATGTACAACGCACATCTGTGAAGTGTTTTACAGAATCTCGGAAATTAAAAACCTCGCCATCGGTCGGTTTTTAAACATTTCCCTCGCATCTGTATAAACCACTTCCCAACCTCGAATCGTAATAGACTATTTTGAGAGGAGTGAGTATTTATAAAAAAATATATAATTCTAATAAAATTCATCTGTACTATATTTTAAGACATAGTATATTTTCTATTATATTATTTTCCTATTTTACAAATATATTTTCTATAAATCATTTGATTTTTTTAGAATTAATAAAACTTACATTGACTTTTATGTGAAAATACAATGTCTTCTTCTTCTTCTTCTTCCTCACGGTTTAGGCTTATTTACTAGCCTGTTCCGGCTCCAAATTGCTGCTCTTTCCATCTTTTCTTTGGTCTTCCCAAACTTCTTCTTCCTCGTGGTGAATAGCTGTATGCTGCTTTTGGTATTCTATTCCAGTCATCCTTGCCAAGTGTTCTTTCCAGTTTGTTCTGTATTTTTCTATTGTTGTGTTTAATTCCTCTACTTTTAGTTGTCTTATTTCTGTGTTGTTTTTTCTTTTTTTGAAAATACCATGTGATATACTAATTTTAGAATCCATGCACGTTTTGAGAATTTTTAAACCTATTACTTGTATCAAAATATTATACATTAAAACCAGAAGAATGCGTTGTAATGAAATGTACCTCACATTTATCTGCCTTTCTCTTAGCATTTAAAATAATTATGCCAGTCATATTTTAAAACTCTCTGCATAAGGTCCTTCTCAAGAATCACTTTAGTTTGACTTACGATTACTAATTATTCGTTCTGACTGATTTAGAAGGTAATTAAGTTGTGATGGCAATTGAATGCTTCAGCGTATTAACAATGAAAGACTGGTTTCAAAACCCGTGACTTCTCACCACGTGTTGAGGCGTGACCTTCGTGACATATGACTAGGCGTGCCCAAGCTCACATGTGGGTAAATTTCATAAACAACTTGTGATAACATAAATTAACCGTCTGCTCATACCTTAAACTTTCAAATTAGAGAGCATATTATAATTCAGTCTGTCTAGTATTTATTCCTAAAGAGAAATATTGCAATTTTTGCACAATATTGCATAATATTTCTTCTTCTTGTAACTCCACGTTCCCTTAACAGAGATTTTAGGCGCTCTCCCCCTACAGGGAAGAATTTGAACTAATTTAGTTACACTTGTTTTGTATAGATGTAATTTGAGTGGTCCGTGGTCAGCGTTTCGCCTCATACTGACATCTAGGAAACCAAGGCAGTACTAGGATGGGAAAATTCAGCAAATTTTGCTTAGAGGCCTTTTCATTCAGGCTTAAGGATCTTTTACGAGCCTGAAAATCTTCAGACGTTTTCCACTAGAAGGGGCGATTTTTAAGGGTGTAGGAGTTGAGTATCACAACTCTCTTATAGCCTATGTTCATCCCCGATATCTCTTGAACATTTTGCAAGAAGCTGCATCATAATCGGATCAATTATGGTCGCGCATAAAGTACGAACAAACAAACATACATACAATCAAACAAACATTTTTGTATATTAGAAAATGCACTGATTAGTTGCTTTTACAACTGGACTTATGTTTATACAGTTTTCTTCCTCTGGCATGAGGAATATCTTCCTCATAATATTAGATGCATTTTTAACAAGTAACTCATCTTTAACTTTTATAAGATTCATGATGTGTTGCGTTGAGGTATTATTCATAATTAAAATACAAAATTATGGAATATTCACTGAAAGGTCGGTCTTCTCAACTTAATTAATTATTTAACTGTAGCGCTTTCGGCATTTGTCCCATCATCGGCAGGATTCAAAACTGGTGTTTCACTGAAGATCTGGTAGAGGGGGTACGTGTATTTGGGTTCGTTTTCGTTTATCAGATTGTCGTTGTTGTGAGCTGCTTTCATGATTTCCATCTCTTCGAGTACGTTTGTCTTCGCTGGATTATTAGTAATGCAAAGATAAAAATAATCCAGTGAAGATAAACGTACTCGAAGAGATGGAAATCATGAAAGCAGCTCACAACAACGACAATCTGATAAACGAAAACGAACCTAACGCATGCAACCCCCTCTACCAGATCTTCAGTGAAACACCAGTTTTGAATCGTGCCGATGATGAGACAAGTCCCGAAAGCGCTACAGTTAAATAACTAATTAAGTTGAGGAGACGGACCTTTCAGGTGAATATTCCATAATTTTATATTTTAACTCATAGAATAAAGTACTTAGGAAAATTTTGGACCAAAGAGAGGTGAACAGAATGGAGAAGACTACATAACAATGAACTACATGGTCTTTATAGGAAGCCAGATATAATAAGAACAGTTAAGTCGCGTAGACTGCGATGGGCAGGACATGTTGCGCGTATAGGGAATGAAAGACGTGCATGGAAACTTCTTGTAGGAAAGCCATAAGGAAAACGCCCAGTTGGTAGACCAAGAATGAGGTGGGAGGACAACATTAACTATGATTTGAGGGAAGTAGATTATACAGGCAATGATTGGAAAGCATTAGCTCAGGATAGGGATGTATGGAGAGCTTATGTCCGCACGGCCATGAACCTACGGGTTCGATAGTGCCAGTGAGTAAGTAACTCATCTTCAACTCATAAGATGTCTGAAGGATGGGAAAGTGATCGATCTAGTAGAGAATCCATACATGAAACGAATCGACTTGATAAAACATTGCGTTGAACCGAATTTAGATTGTTTTTGGTCCAATTCACTTAGATGTAAATGTGAGGGAACGCCTGGATGCCTTACATCCAAATCGATGGACTTCTGGACGCCCTCTTTGTTCACCAGTGAGTGAGGTTCATTTGTTTAAAAACTATGATTTGCTAGTCTACCTAACTAACTAACTAACTCACTGGCTCTATCAAGCCCGTAGGTTCATGGCCGCGCGGACATAAGCTCTCCATACATCCTTATCCTGAGCTAATGTTTTCAATCATCCCCTGTATAATGACTTCCCTCAAATCATGGATAATGTTATTCTCCTACCTCATCATTCTTGGTCTACCAACTGGCGTTTTTCTCTGTTTTCCTACCAGAAAGCTTCCATGCACCTCTCATCCCCATTCGTGCCACATGTCCTGCCCATCGCAGTCTACGAGACTTGACTGTTCTTATTATATCCGGCTTCCCATAAAGCAGTTCACTGCTATGTAGTCTTCTCCATTCACCTGTCTGTTCATCTCTCTTTGGTCCAAAAATGTTCCTAAAACTTTATTCTCAAATACCAGTAATATATTTTTCTCCCTTAAAGTAAGAGTCCATGTTTCGCATCCATATAATATAACTGGTAGAATAATAGTTTTATATATTTTCAGTTTAACGTTTATTTAAGGAGTTAGGACGTCTGTGTAATGTATGATAGCACGCATTTCAAGAATTGAGCCTATGTTTAATTTCTTTGTGCATCTCATTCCTATTTGTGATTATTGTTCCTAAGTATTTTATTCCCCATACGTGCAACATGTCCAGACTACGATGGGCAGGACATGTTACACGTATGGGGAATGAAAGACTTGCATGGAAGCTTCTTGTAGGAAAGTCAGAGGGAAAACGCCCAGTTGGTAGACCAAGAATGATGTGGGAGAATAACATTAACTATGATTTGAGGGAAGTAGGTTATACAGGGAATGATTGGAAAGCATTAGCTCAGGATAGGGATGTATGGAGAGCTTATGTCCGCGCGGTCATGAACCTACGGGTTCGATAGTGCCAGTGAGTAAGTAAGGTATTTCAATTCAGCCACACATGTATATAATGCAGTCTAGTGAAACATTTATTGTGGAATTAAAAATATTACAGTGTAAGTAAAGTATGTTTACATTAATTATTAAAGAGAATATTTATTCTCCCTTCACGCACACTCCAGTCAATATTGTGTTTTTCACACATGTCAATCCCTCTCTGCAGTCGTAGGGTATTGGCACCATTGTTAAATCTACGTGAACGCCGCAATGTTCTCCTTCACCTGAAAACCACACGATCGCTAATGTTAGGTCAATAAGTAAGCATTTTATATATTTTGTGCCCTTTAACAACGCAGGTATTGTAAATTACACATAGTAAAATATTAAACATAATTCCACTATATTACGTACCATGTGAAAATATTTATGCATGGAAGGAATATAAATTTTAAACGAACAAACAAATAATAAGCAATGAATGAAAGTAAAACAAAGAGTTAGGGAATGGTTGTAAAAGTATACTGTTTTTTTCATTATGTGTGTATATATATATATATATATATCGGAGACACGCTGCAAGAATATCCAGGAAGGATAAAATCAGAAATTCATATATAAAAGAAAAAATAACTCTTGGCGCGACAGGCCTACAAGGCCCTTAGCCTACCAGCCGGCTGCTGGCCTCACATCCACATGTGTCAATCACAGAGGTAGAAAATCAACAGCCAGTGTAGGGGTGACATGTGGTTAGCATGTCGAGTCCCCCAGCCGTTATAGCTGGTTCCTCAACCTGGAGCCGCTACTTATTGTAGCTACCCAATTGCCTCACGATGCTGGGTGGGCACCGGTCCCATACTGGCTGAAATACCATGAGAAAA
The DNA here is from genome assembly GCA_030220185.1 of Diploptera punctata. NCBI lineage: Eukaryota > Metazoa > Arthropoda > Insecta > Blattodea > Blaberidae > Diploptera > Diploptera punctata. The sequence continues at coordinate 62,449 of JASPKZ010003643.1, read as the reverse complement.
TTTCTTCCCCCATGGAGACTCGAACCAGCGCAAGTCCCGTAGCTCTGCGCCAAGGCTTCCTACCTTAACCGCTCGGCTACGGCTACCAGGGACAATATTCAATATTTAGATTTTATAAAGAAGAAACAATTAAATTGGTACGGACACATTAGAAGAATGGAAGAAGGAAGACTACCTAAGATTTCATGGATTGGGAACCACAGGTAAGGAAAAAGAAGGGTAGACCATCTATTACGTGGATTCAGGGAATCAATGAAGCTAAGAGGGAATGGGAAATAGAAGAAGATATGTGGATGAACAGACGGAATGGAAAAATGTGTTGAAACAAATGTGCAGTTAACTGTGAACATGGGTACCGGAAAAATGTATATTCATTGTAAAAGCCGGAATAATAATATATATATATATGACATGATAAGAAAAAATAAATGCCTTGACGGGATTTGCAACCTGACATCTCGATTTGTACTCGAGGATGCTATTACACCACCAGGCAAATCCAATATAAACACTCATTTTTCTTTTATATTGCGAAAAATTGCACATAGTAGTGCAGAACACACACAAAATCTCAATTTTGAAAATATATGGACTCTGGCCTTTTCTGCATGAAGCGAACCATTAAAAAATAATGCTACGAGTATTTGTGAATATATACTAGAAGTCCCGGCCACGCGTTGCTGTGGCTAAGGTATAGGCCTACGTTAAAAATTTAAATTAAGTTGCTGTCTTTCAGACAGATTACTTAAAACTAATACTTACACACGAAATTAATAATATTGAAAATAAAATGTTCACTGAACACACTTAAATTATGAAATAATCAATATTTGTAATTCAATTGAAATTCGCGGTTGCAACAAAAAGCACAGCCATCTGGATCTCTCTTTGTTAAATAATAAACCAATTATCTTACGAAATTACCTTACACCGCCATCTGTTAGTATTGTATGGAACTCACAGATAATTATAACTCTTTGTTAAATAATAAACAAATAATTTGCAATTGAAAAATGCTACTATAAATTTCGTTATAAACTACCCTAAGTTTCAAGTTCGATCAAACTGCACACAGTGTGCAACATTTTATAAAAATCGGTTCAGTAGTTTAGGATTCCATCGCGGACAAACAACGTGACAGGAAATTTTTATATATTAAGATATATATATGAAATAATATTTGAAGAATATTATCTCGAAATCCCTGTCAGAGTGGAGAATCAATGTAACGTTTCACTGGATATAATTTCTGTCTCTGAAAATATTGTGAAAAGATAGATTATGGGTTGATTAATGTCTTTGACATCGTCCGATTCCTAATAGCTAATTTTGTCGGTCCATCAAATCTCCTGATTGTAGATGTTTTTCCTTCATATATAAACACATTCCCTGACTCCAGGAGGTTTTAGGTCTTCCTCTGCTTCGTCTTCCCTCAGGTTTCCATTACAAAACAGATTTTGGTAGTCGATCCTCTTCCATACCCTGGACATGTCCGTACCATCTTAATTGCAGAGTTTTAATATAATCTAAAATAGTGTCTTCAATCTTCATTTTCTCCCTTATAACTGAGTTCCTAATTTCTTTCTCTTCTTGAAATTCTTGCGGCCCTTCGTATAAAATCCATTTCCGCTGCCAAAAGGTACTTATTTGTTTTTGTTGTTAATGCCCAAAGTTCTGCTCCATAAGTAATGATGCTTTTAACAATTGTATGATTATATATATATATATATTTATATATATTTTCATTTATTTTTATTATTTATTTTTTTCCCACAATATTCGATGAGGCAAGCAATTGAAAATTTTCCTTTATTATTTCTATTTCTTATTTCCTCTTCATAACTCCCATTTTTATTTATTTTAATTCCTAAATATGTGATCTCACTACAAGATTTTATTGATTCTCCAGTTTCCAAAATTTAATTTTTCCGGTTCACCAATTGATACATATTTTGTTTTTTTCATGTTCAAATTTAATCCCCATTTTTCATATTCTTCTATTAATTTTCTAGTCATATATTCTAAATCATAACCTTGTGCAATTAACAATTGATAATCTGCAAAATGTAAGTTGTATAAAGTTTTGTTGTTTGAAAATATTACAAAATTATAAATAAATATACTCACCAACAAGAGTGAGACAAACTTCGCAACATCCGCAGTAACTTCTATGAGAAGTTTTTTGATTACTCTGGCAGGGTGGCTGATGGTCTGTTGCTACAATCGCCGTACAGTTTACATGATCACACGCATCTTTGAGACACGCCAGGGACGAAACTGTTACAAAGCACGCAGCAAATATACCCAGGACTATGAACCGCAACATTCTGTAAAAAAATAATTAATTGTGCGTATAAGAGTATATCTCCCTCGATATCACTTATCAAATAGCATTTTTAAGAAATTAAAATTTCAGCCTGATACAAATTTTAAAATTGAATGCAGAGATAAAATAAGTAAACAAAGCATAGAAATAAACCAGGGAGTAAGACAAGGGTGTCCATTGTCACCAGTATTATTTAATTTATACTTGGACCATATCATAAATTAATGGCAAGAACAAATGAATATAAATAGTGTATTGACAACTCTGATTTTTGCAGACGATCAAGTAATAATGACAGCATCAGAATTTTTTACAACAATTCCTTTTACTTTAAATAATATCTCTCTAAAATACAATTTAAGAATATCTATATCTAAACAAAAATTTAGTCTCTGAAAGAAAATGTGCAATAAGAACAAAAATAATGATAAACAATGTAATTATAGACCAAGTTCCAAATTTTAATTATTTGGGATGTCATTTAGGCAATGACAGAAATTTAGATAAACACACTAAAATACAACGATTGAATTATCTATGTGGCACAATTAAATGCACTTTATTGAATAAGACTAGAAAATAAACTATTCTGAAGTTTTATAAAGTATTGGTAGTTCCATCTCTTATGTATGGATGTGAAACCTGGACATTAACAAAGGCACTTAGTAAACAACTAGAGGCTGCTGAAATGAAGATGTTGACAGCAATAGCAGGATACCGAAGGACCGATAAGAAGAAAAACGAAGATATAAGAACAGAACTTAATATATTTAATCTCTGTGAAAGAATAAAATATTATGAAAATGCTTATCTGCAGCACGTATTACGAATGAATGAACAGCGCATACCAAGAAGAATATAATTATAAACCAAAAGGGAGAAGAATGTTGGGAAGACCATTGAACAGATGGAAGGACCAATTCGACCTATAATGAGATCGGAACAGGCCATTGGGCTTAATCCTTGTTGTTGTTGTTGATGATGATGATGATGATGATGATGATGATGATATACCGAGTCATAGTGAGGCCAGCGGGCGAAATGTTCAAATGTATTTGGGCGAAGTAGACGCGACAGAGTGGTGCCTGTAATTGCGTGAAATTTTTGGATGTTCTGCGGTTAATCTTCTGGTTGAGTCTGGTGAGGTAGCCGGGAGGTTGCGTCGAGTATTGTGTTTGGTTCAGAGGGATATCTCCCAATATTTGGGACACCTGACTGGCAACAACGATTGGATCTGGGACGAATCAACTCGATAGTTCAAATTTATTCTTCCTGGGATCTCTGAAATATTCAGCTGGCATTCACTGGCTATGTAACCAGGACTTGGGACTGCTGCAGCAGTTGTTGTGTGATTTACAAGTCAGTAAATGAACAGCTATACTTGTCAGCGGGTCAAGTCAATGATGATTTTGGAGCATCAATTTAAGTGCTAACGAGAATTTGAATGCTTCAATGAACGATAGAAAGAGTGAATTGTGATGCATCAAGAATTTATAAAAGAATAATTGTAAATAACTATTATTCTAAATTAAATAAAGGAAGATTAAGGGTAGCCATGAGTGAATTTTGAAACTCCGAAACTAATAGAGACCATTTCTTTAAAATTTTTACCACAGATGTCTACCTGTATGAATAACATTTATGATGAATGCCAAGTGATTTGTTGTATTAGTTCGCAAGTTACATTATTTTTTCTCTTTTTTATTTTAATTAATTATAAAGGTCCATTGCAGTACTATTTTCAATATTTTGTTCCAATATTTTGTCAGGTTATTCGTTATACTCATTGTTTCTAAATTTGCATTGGATTTTTCTGTGCTGTTAATACTTTTGAGAAATGTTGGCGGAAATCCAGATCTTCTTCTTCTTCCTTCCAAGTATTAGACCAAGGCCTGTTACGATCCTATAGGAAATTTTCCCTCCAGCGTTTCATAGGACGGCCCAGAGATTCCGGGAAATTCTCATATAATACTTGAAAGCATAATAATAGTCCCTTCGATTGGTTGCTGGCCAAAGGAAGGCAAGATCAGTGATAGGGCTGCCATCTTATAGCCTCTGGTCAGGCTTTTCTGGAGAAGAAAAGAAGAAATGGAAGAAAGGAAAGACTCCGTAGTCCTCGGATACCCTAATAGCATCGGGGTCGAAAAAACAAGAGTTAACCAAGAGAGGTTAGATAGTAAAGTTAAAAGAGTGCAAAACACAAGTAAGCGGAAGAAATGTTTTACTCAGCTTGGCACCTTGTGGTCGCCATCCGCATATAAATGTGACAACATAAAAGATCATAACTCATGAGCATTTTGAGTATGATTAAAATCCAATGTAATTTTGGTTCTTTTATATTCTTGCAGATAAGTGCTGAAAATTTCAGTTGAATAAGGCAAAAATTACAGTGCAAGGAACTTTTGTTCTTCTTGTATGCGTGGAATTTCATTATTTCAGTGGTTTGTGCCTACTATACTGTTATTTAATGTTTCACTATCTTTGCTCCTTCGCCCTTAAGTGTTCTGTGTTTTGCAACACGAAATAATGAATATTCTTAACATTAATCTTGTATGTTCTAGCAGCCTTAACACTAAAATGGAGAGGTTGGCTGAACTTTACAATCTGTGACGCGAGTTTTTAAGTTCTTCGATAAACTCCTGTCAAATTTTTTCCTTAGGGTTTCATTTTTCAAATTATTTCCTACCGTTTACAATGATTTTTTTACATTTTTCCTAACGATTATTTCAATATATTTTCATATGATATTTAACTACATACGTAGCATAAAGACGTGGCAGCCATATTGGTTTTAACGAATATTCTATGCAACGACAAAGACTGTTCCAGTGAAGCCAACATAGAGTGTGTACTAACTAACTGTACACATATAGTTCAGATTTTCAGAACTTACTATTTATTTTTGGGCGTTGTGTTATTTCACAGGTTAGAGTGCTTAAATTGCGTTAAGTTAGCTTTTAGGTTCGTTAAATATTGTGTACTAGCTAATACCCGGCGTGCGCTGCTACTCCTAAATACATGTTAATGTGTTTTTACCACCAGCCTTCAGCTGTTATACTTGCCCAGGAATCTACTTATCCCGATCTTCTTGGCATCAATGAGAGAGAAAAATGGTTATTGTGAGTTATCCATAGAAGATAAACATATGCTGTCGTGGACTTTTTTGTAGGGGTTTTTTTTTTTTTTAGATATTCTGTTCTGTGTACATAAATTTGGTATGTCTGTTATGGTTTAGGCAGCGTAAGCCATTTAAGCGTCAAAATAGGAACTATATTTCACTTTTTCACTCAAAAGGGTGATTTTTAGGTGTAAGGGGGTTGAGTATTAAAACTCTCTTATGTTCTATGTTCATCACCGGAATCTCCTGAACGTTTTTCAAAAGCCCCATCTCAATCGGGATGAACGGTTTTTTTTTTTTTAATGGCAGAAGCACACGTGCCGCGGACGGAACGGAATCTACTTATCCCGTTCTTCTTGGCAATCAATGAAAGACTCTTAAAATGGTTATTGTGAGTTATCCTTAAAAGATAAACATATGCTGTCGGTGGACTTTTTGTAGAATTTTTTGAGATTTTCAATTCTTTGTGTACATTAATTTGTTGCAATTTGTTATGGTTTCGGCAGCCGTATACGTTAAGCCATTTTAAGCGTCAAAATAGGAACTATATTTCACTTTTTCACTACAAAGGGTGTGATTTTTAGGTGTGAAGGGGTTGAGTATTAAAACTCTCTTATGTTCTATGTTCATCGCCGGAATCTCCTGCACATTTTGCAAAAAAAACATCACAATCTAATCATCGGTATGGCCGCGCATAAAGTACAAAGAAAGAAACAAACAAACTAACTAACTAACTAACATTTTATATATATTATCCCGTAAGTCCACCGCTGTGGTCTCGAGGTAGCGTGCTGCCTTGTCACGCAGCGGGCCCGGGTTCGATCCCCGGTCGGGGCAGTTTTTCTGGGTGAGGTTTTTATCGGGGTTCTTCCTCACATGTAAGACAAATGTCAGGAAAACTTTAAGGCCCAAACGGTCCCCGAAATCATATGGCCATCATCCTTATCATCATCATCCTTATCATTATCATCATCATCCTTCACCGGTGTGGAAAGCAACGGGAAGTTACCACACCTACACAATTCCCTAGTAAAGCTGCAAGCATAGCATGAAGATGCTATGATTGCAGTGAAGGACCTGCCTCGGGCAGAATTACTATGGACGGATATCCCGTAATTCCATAGTTTAAACCGCTTGCCACTTGTTGGCGCATGCGCATCGTGTGTGATTGGAACTTAGAAAACAAATTCGCGTCACATGTTGTCAAATCTTTCCAGAGGTTCATAATATTTTCTACAATTTATAAGAAAATCCATTTTAATGAAAATACATGAATATAACTAAGTAAGTTTATTTGTGTTTTAATTGAATACTTTCCAAATATATTACACTATTGGAACGGTTCTCTTACATTTTGGATGTATACTTTAATATCCAACTTTTCATGTTTGGAGTTTCAATTTAGGTAGAATGTTACTTCTAATCATACTGTGGATTACTGATATGCTACAATTTATTTTTAAACACCTAGAAATTTATGAGTATTAATTGCATCATCTACTGTAGTAACATAATTCAGCATCCGGTAACCATTTGTGGCCTCTGTACTACACTGACGTTATCACTCGGATATTAAGTCATTTAATATAGGTGCGGATGCTAACACTGTTTGTTTTATATAGTATCATGGTGAAAACACGTGTCCATTGCGACATTAATCATAAGATACTTATAGTTTCATAGGTAATTCATCATAATCTCTGATATAGCTATTGATTTTCACAGAACACTGAAAAAAAAAAAAGCACAATAGAATGTATGTTCTTTCTTGTTTAACTATAGCAGTCCTCGTTTCAACTTTACAATTGGAATCAGTTCTGCATTAAAATGACCATCACAAGAAAAATCATATCGACAAATTTCGCTATAAAGATAAACGGTCTTTCGCTTATATAAATTATCGTTTTATTGGTAGAACCATTAAACAGCAGTAAAACCAGGGTTTCAAATCGATGATTAAGGGCCAGTTTCACCAACAGAGGTAACTGTATTACGCCAGTTTAAGCTATGCATTATACACGGGGAAAACTGGCGTAATACCGTTACCTCTGTTGGTAAATTTGAACCTAAGGGCCAGTTACACCAACAGAGGTAACTGTATTACGCCAGTTTCCCCGTGTGTAATGCATAGCATAAACTGGCGTAATAAAGTTACCTCTGTTGGTAAAACCGACCCTAAAAATCTAATATATAAAAATTAATGTTTGTTTGTTCGTACTTTATACGCGGCCATACCGTTGATCCGATTGTGATGGGCTATAAGAGAGTTGTGATACTCAACTCCTACCCCATTAAAAATCGCCCTCTGTAGTGGAAAACGTGAAAAAAGTAGCTCTTTGGACGGTTAAATGGCTTACGCTGCCTAAACTATAACAAATACACTAAAATAATGTACACAGAATTGAATATCTCAAAACGTCTACAAAAAGTCTGCGACAGCATATGTTTATGTCTTACGGATAACTCACAATAACCATTTTTGTCTTTCATTGATGCCAAGAAGATTGAGACAAGTACGTAGATTCCCGTGCAAACATGGCAGCACATGGCAGGTATTCTTTTACGGATAACTCACAATAACGAATTTGTCTTTTAGCTCATTTATCCCAAGAAGATCGAGATAAGTAGGTCCCCAGGCAACATCGGGTAATCAGCATGGGGAATCTTAAAATAATGACGGTATACATTTATAATTATTTTTTATTTTACTTATTCAACTAATCATAAGAAGTGCATTAATTTTGTCTTTCAGCTCATTTATGCCAAGAAGATCGGTATAAATAGCTTCCCGGACAACGCCGGGTAAACAGCACGGGGTATCTAAAAATAATTACGATATAAATTTTTCCTTCGACTTATTTAACTAAACATAAAACACGTTAATTTTTGTATTTCAGGTAATTTATGTCAAGGAGATCGGGATAAGTAGATTCCTGAGCTATGCCGGGTAATCAGCACGGGGTATCTAAAAATATAAATTTATAATTATTTTTTCCTTTTACTTATTCAACTAACATAAAAGCACACTCATTTTCATTTATTTACGCGTAGAGCGCACGCCGGGTGTTAAGTAGTTTTTAATAAAACAGAAGAAAACAAAACAGTAGAAATTACTTAAGCGTGTAGAATTACACAGTATACTCAATAATAATAGTTATGTATGATACAGTTTTCAGTGCGGTCTGCCACATTCAAATAAGTGAGTCGAGAAATTACTACTTAGCTTAACAGAACACATAAACAAATTAATCACACGAACACAGCCTTTCACCAAAACTCTTCATCTATTCTCACGAAACAACTCACACTTAAATAACATGACAAAAGTGCACTTAGTAAACACAATAATAAGGTCTTCCCTTACATATGCTGCACCATTTTTACTTAATCTAAATAAATTAAACAGCAACAAATTAAATAGAGTCTACAGAAAGCAATAAGAATTGTTTGAAATTGAAAATGTATTTTCCTACCACACCGCTCCACAACCTCTCCAGAACGGAACCAATTACTGAAACCATTAAAATCCTCAGTTTAAAATATAAATTAAGAGCAACAAATAGACCTCAAATTAGCAATATTATTCAAAATGCACCTATCAATACCACAGCATTTAAACTTAGAGAACTATAAATAAGTAAAAATCTTAAATTAACAAATATAATTTCGTCAATAAGAAAAATAATGAAACGAAATGAAGTCCTTATCAAAGATTAAGAATGCTATTAATGTATATATTTAATCAGGAAGAAACCATCTACATATTGAAATCAATTGCAATAACGAAAGATAACTGTTACATGTTATTGAAATCAATTTTGGAAATAACCTAATTTTTAAATAAATTCATGTCTTTCGGAATCAAATCCGGGACACTCAAATAACTGATGTGAGATAGTCTGGCTGGAGTTCTTGCAAATACAGGTATCTGCACCTATTCTCGACTTATTAATTTGCCTTGAAGTAAGTTACTGTACGGGATGAATCATAAATATGGCTATACGTTTGATCCTATTGTGTGATGAAAGTTTTACCATTACAGGAAATATGAAATTACCGTTGGAAAGGCAATTATTCAGATTACAACAATGGAATAAAACAAAACAGTGTAGAACTTACGTCATTAATCAAAAGGCATTGAATATACAACAGCAAATTGCAATTGCTGCATGGGCAATAACGTATGCTAATGATCGTGAGGTCACAAGACGGGCAAGACGTGAGTTTAACGTAGCATTGCAGCCGTTGACTGTGGGGAAGTGGAGAAAACGACTGCTGGAAACGGGAAGGATGCAGAAAATCAAACCTCCTGAAGGCGTCGCATTAGCACGGATGCAGAAGCAACGAAGAGAATTGTGGAGGCGTTCGACGCTAGCCCACAAAAATCAATCCGCCAAGTTGCACGTGAGCAGCGATTTGATTTGTTTTGTTCTATTGTTGTAATTTGAAGGATTCTCTTTCCAATGATAACATCATATTTCCTTTAATAATAATATTTTCGTCACAAAATGCGACCAAACGTATAGCCATATTTCTGAATCACTCTGTATATTAAATATTTTAAATGTACGTTCGAAATTATTTCTACTTAATTGCACAAAAAAATTCAGTTCAGCTGAAATGTTTACCATGCTAGGCCACAATAAAATGTTTATACGCTCTGACATAGGGTTACTTACTTGTATCTTATTAAAATGAATTGGTTAACCTATATTACCCGGAGAAAAATGGTGGTATTTGGTTCTCCTACTTGGAAGACAATTAGGTTTTCTTATTATTTTTACGTCAGCGGTATTAGAAAATGTACTAGTAACATTAAAACATTTTTAAGTGTACACCGACAGAGGAAGTGTGTTGTTAAAGTAAGTTATTATATTGCTTGCACATTTTAAAAACTATTTTGAAGTAAATTTAAACACATTCGTTGAGTTTAATAGATTTTACTATACAATTTATCTATTATATTTGAAGAGAAAAATTATACGCTCAGACCGGACTTGAACCCGGGACCCTTGGTTCTCTAGACCAAGTGCTCTACCAACTGAGCTACCTGAGCAAGTACCGATCTAAACGCAAATCTTTCTCTATATACATTGTAATTCCCGTCCACCACATGCTGTGAAGCCATGCTTCTATCTTGCAAATGGCGGCTCCTTTATAAGAAGATATATTTGGGAATTATACATTACAGCCAGTACGGCTTTTTTCCAAGTTTTTTATTATTGATTTCGTACATCTCAATGATGGATAAATCATATTTGAAGAGAAAAATTATACGCTCAGACCGGGACTTGAACCCGGGACCCTTGGTTCTCTAGACCAAGTGCTCTACCAACTGAGCTACCTGAGCAAGTACCGATCTAAACGAAAATCTTTCTCTATATACATTGTAATTCCCGTCCACCACATGCTGTGAAGCCATGCTTCTATCTTGCAAATGGCGGCTCCTTTATTAAGAAGACATATTTGGGAATTATACATTACAGAGCCAGTAGGCTTTTTTCCAAGTTTTTATTATTGATTTCGTACATCTCAATGATGGATAAATCATATTTGAAGAGAAAAATTATACGCTCAGACCGGGACTTGAACCCGGGACCCTTGGTTCTCTAGACCAAGTGCTCTACCAACTGAGCTACCTGAGCAAGTACCGATCTAAACGCAAATCTTTCTCTATATACATTGTAATTCCCGTCCACCACATGCTGTGAAGCCATGCTTCTATCTTGCAAATGGCGGCTCCTTTATTAAGAAGACATATTTGGGAATTATACATTACAGCCAGTACGGCTTTTTTCCAAGTTTTTTATTATTGATTTCGTACATCTCAATGATGGATAAATCATATTTGAAGAGAAAAATTATACAATGTATTACAATGTATATAGAGAAAGATTTGCGTTAGATCGGTACTTGCTCAGGTAGCTCAGTTGGTAGAGCACTTGGTCTAGAGAACCAAGGGTCCCGGGTTCAAGTCCCGGTCTGAGCGTATAATTTTTCTCTTCAAATATGATTTATCCATCATTGAGATGTACGAAATCAATAATAAAAAAATTATCTATTGTTCATTATATACATTCAAGAAAAAATGCAATTTTAGTTATTTTTATTGGATACATTTTTATTTTTATGCGGTGCTTCTTGGGGGTTGAAACCGAAAAAAATGTGAATTTGAAATGTCTAGATACATGAATGTAATTAACATACGTTACCTTTCTATGTATGAACCGCACTAATACTACCACACTCACACTGAGCCATTTATATAGTTGTGAATGCTATGGATTTTTATTTATTAATGTAAGGAAATATGTGTAATTCATACTAATGATAGCACATTTATAGATGTGACGATATCCATTACAATATAGCCTATTGTTTCTTAAAACACTAAAATATAACTTGAAACGAATAATAATAATAATATTTGTTTTGTTGTACCCGTTGGGTTTTATTCCTCTAATAATAATAAATATAATAATAATAATTAAACCAGAGTGCCTCTATATAGCAGAAACATTAATTTTGAACAGAAAAAAAGATATCGAAAATATAGTGAAAAAAGAATGCAAAGTTATAAGAAAAGTTTTAGGTCCACAAGTCATAGGGAAGCATTTAGACTCAGAAGTAAAAAGGAAATAAAAATATATACAGGCATTCATAGTGATATTAGAAAACGAAGGTTAAAATTTTATGGCCATATTAAACGAATGAACTCAAATAGGTTTACAAAACAGATAATGGAATTCTACGAAAACAGAAGTAAAGCTCCAGTGGATACTATGAAGTGGATTGATGAAGTAAAAAAGGACTTAAAATTGGCAGGAATTACTAAAGAAGATATCCCAAACAGAGATATATTTAGAATTAAGGTGAATAAGTGGCAAGTTGACAAGAGGACAAACCGAAGAAAAAAACTGGAACAACTTTGACAGATGATAAAAAACAAGCTCATAGCAAAAGAATGAAAGAAATTTGGGCTCAAAGGAAACGCCTCTAAGTACTTTGCATAGTCCTACATGGGCTCATCCTCAATAAAAAGATAATAATAATATTAATGTTGATAGGAAAATTTTTGGACCAAAGGGAGATGAACAGACAGGTGAATGGAGAAGACTAATTAACCGTGAACTTCATGGTATTATAGGAAGCCAGATATAATGAGAACAGTTAAGTCTCGAAGACTGCGATGGGCAGGAATTGTGGCGCGAAATGGGGAATAAAAATACGTGCATGGAAACTTTTTGTAGGAAAACCAGAGGGTAGACCAAGAATGAGGTGGGAGAATAACATTAAGTACGATTTGAGGGAAGTAGATTATGCAGCAAATGTTTGGAAAACATTAGCTCAGGATAGGGATGTATGGAGAGCTTATGTCCGCGCGGCCGTGAACCTACAGGTTCGATAGTGCCAGTGAGTAAGTAAGTGGTAGTAGGACTTTATTAGACAAAAAGTAAGATATGTACAATATTATTTACAAATATGGGTCGCACGGACAGTAAGCCGTACGTGCTGTTGACAGTCCGTTACAATATAGTAATAATTGGTACTAGTGTAAAAAAACAAAAAAAGCAATAACATTACAATTACATAAGGAAAACACAATAATATTACAATTAAATAATAACCAATAGCATTATACACAAAAAACACTAACATTACAATTACATAAAGAAAACACAATAATATTACAATTAAATAATAACACAATAGCATTATACACTAATTAAGTTATGTATAATTATTAAGAATTAATGGTATTGCATTTTGATAATGAACATCAGTGTCGTTATCCTCCTTGAACTGAAGATTCGTGAACTATGCCAATATCCTTCTCTATGCATCTACCCCCACTCTCCTTTCTACCTCTCCTATTGCGCTGTTTGTACTGCGCATCTCCCCTTCTACCTCGGAACGCTCAAATACGATACGCACATTCAGAACATTATCATTCGATCGCAACATTTGGTTGGAACTACGTCGTCTGGAGCACGCGAGTGGCGTGTTTTAAGTTTTTGGTCCGGAGGACTGAAAGTATGTGTGAATTTGTTTGAGTCAGTTATGTTATTATTGATGTTAATAATTAGTAATTTGTTTTCTTTTAAATTCAAGAATGATCAATACCGTTATTTGATTATATTTTTCTAATACTTCAGACGTACTATTTATATTAAAATAATTTTTTTATATTAAAAAAAATATAAGGCGCCACAAAATGGTAGCAGCGAGCGTGGTTTTGTTTCTTTCCGTTTAGAAAATAATGTTGTATTATATTGGCAGTAGTTCAGGTGGTCGTCGATTCAAAATTTTTGAATTTAAGTTTTGGTTCTGGATTCAAGTACCAGAACATAGAATATACTCTGAGTGATCTTAAATGGTTTTTGGAATTATAATATCTTTTGATATCTACATTTTTCAGAGATATTACGTCGTGGATGATTATTTGTTTTCGAGACTCATTATCTACGTAAAGGTTATTGAAACGTGCTTATTTACGTGTTTGAATTGTTTATCGTAAATAAATTGATTCATCTCTCTTTGTTTATAAACACAGAGTAATTTATGCATTACGAATTGCGTTCTTTTACAGCTGTTTTATACCTTTTGTTTACTCTGTTTAGTAAACATGCCTAGTTGGATTGATGTTGTATCTAAGGACAATTAGTCCGAGAATTGAGCTTACTAGGTATTGACACTGTAGGTGACGTAAACATATTACGTCAACGACTTAAGATTCATTTGAATTCTCTGCCCCCTGCTGAACAAACATTGGTAAAACGAAAGTTTATCGTAGACAGTGCTGTTAGTGAAGATAATTCTGTAGAGCAGAATAAGAATATGGTTGATCGTAGAACTAACTCTATCAAAGATTTTTCTGGCGGAATTGCTTACATTTCTTCTGACATGGAAGAAAATAATCAGCGAATTTTTCGAGAGTTAATTAGGAAAGTCGATCCCTATGATAGAAGTGATAAGGAATTGTTAGTTTTCTTCCTAATAAAACTCAATTCGATTTTTGAATTGAGACTAGTTAAAGATGAATATTTTGTTAATTCGATTTTGAGTTGTATTGGAGGAATCCTATTGAAGGTGTGGAATAACGTTGTTAAATTGAGATTAACTTGGATCGAGAGTTTAGAATATGTGAAATGTTCGTTATTGCCTTCCAGGTTGTTAGAAGATTACTGGATTAAATTTGTGTCTCGTCGATTCCAACTTTCTGAGGAATCTTTATTGGAGTTTATTTCCGAAATTCAAGGAGCTTCATTGATATTGAACCCCCAGTTTTCGGAAGAAAATTTGATTGATATTATTCTTCAAAATATGTCTTCTGCCATTAGACAGCATTTGATCTTTGCTACAGAACCCCAAAGTGTAGCAGAAATGTATGTCTTGGCAAGAAAAATAGCTGACTTTGAAATCGCTGAAAAGCAAAAGAACCTTAGCGAAGAAAGTATTACTGATAATAGAGTGAGGAATTATATGTAGAAAATTATACAAAAATATGAAATCGTAAGGACAAAATATGAAAAATATGAAAATTATGACACAAAAATATTATGAAACTACTATTTTCTAAACTTTTTACATATATTTATATACATAGGCCCACTATAACTTATAAGTGTACATACCAGCACATAAATGAGACAAACAGAACTTATTTATAGCTCAAGAAATCAAGATGTTCACTGTATTTTGATTTTAATTAGCTTTTTCATTAATTCTAACACAATATAAAATGTCATATTCATGATCTGAAACAATTTTAATGGATCACTCCATAGCGTAGTTGTATAAGGAAATGTGGTACAATACAGGAAAGTCATGGGTTTGAGGCTTGGTATGGTCAAGATTTTTAGCTGGACCAGATCTTCTGGTGGCATTGTGGACCTGGGGTAACTCAGATCCTAATGGAAGTGAGTACTAGATGCATTATCTGTGCACAAATGTGGCAATCTGGCAGATCCTTTAACCTGGCGGACATCTCGTGCCTATTGTCAAGAAAGATGGGAGCTTCAACATGTCACTACCCAAAACGCCTCCCAAGAATGTAGTGGAATCACTTTACCTTCATAAATCAAAACTGAGAAGTTGTATATAATATAATTAATTTGAATGATATTTAATTATGAAATACAAACATGTACAAGAAACAAAACATTTTAACCAAAACGAACAAGTTTTCCACGAAACATAGCACTAACAAAGTTTAGAGCAGGTTTGCACATTGCATGAAGATATTAAATTCCTGTAGTAACATTAAATTGGACGATTTAGAATACAAGTAAATCATTCCGGTATGTCATGTTTAGAGAAACAACATGTTAAAAGTTGTATTGATTCTAGGGATCGTTTCAGAACTCAATTTGCAATTACAGTTATATTTAATATTGAACTACAAACATGGTGAAATGTAGTTAGAATTATTTTAACATTATTTTTTTTCATGAAATGTGTCTAACACAGTGTCTAAAGTCTTGGTCTAATTGTGCTTTAAACAATTCAATTCCAATTTTCTGTTCGTAATACACACAAGTTTTTTTTTATTTTTCTGATAGTAAACTACCGTATAAGGCCTGTCTGTCAGAATTGTTTGGCATGATGAAAAATTGTGCTCAATATCAAACGATGTTATGGCAGCATACATGTATCATCCTATATTTGATAGTTTGAGTAGGTGAGAAAAATGTTGTCCTTATATACATCAACTTTACTAATTTCATAAACCACTGTGGCAGCAGCAGCATCAGCAATCTTTCCTACATTTAAATGCTGTAATCTGTTCAAAAAGTTAGGACTGCCCTCAGGTAGCAAGAACGAGCTGACAGCTATTATACCTGACTACAGAAAATTCCATCATTATTCATCTACATTCCAGGCTCATGTTCTTGTCCTGGGGATCGAGTTAAGGACAAAAACCTCCATCGAACACTGTCACTCTGTGACTCCTCATCCAATTATTTGCTTTTATAAAATCTATGTATCTTGTTCAGAAGAATTTTCACTTGTCTACCACATTGCACTGTCAAAAACTACATAAATACATTAATTTAAAAATATTTTAATGAATTCCTAGAACTTTTACTGAAAAAAAAATACCGGAATTTGAAAGATGAAAAATATGAAAGAATATGAAGTTTTCACTAAAATATGAACATTTTGCTAAAATATTATGAAATATGAAGTTTTTTGTTGGTCTTATTTGATTCTACACACCATAAAACGTAAAGATACTTAGTCTCAGTGCTCTTTGACAAATAGTTAAAAACATGAAATTTCATAAAATTCCTCGCTCTACTGATAATTCAAGTAGAGCAAGCGCTCCTGTGAATCGTTCTTCACGCAATAATTCCTGGCAGCAGAAAAGTAATATCCAATGTTGGAAATGCCAGCGCTTTGGACATCTTTTTAGAGAGTGTCGATCCTAGAGTTCTGCGTAGTTCGTATATTTATATTGGATACCATGAAAGCTTGTTTTTGGTATCGGTATGTGGGCTGAATGAGCCATATCGTTTGTTGAAAATTATTATGACGGGGGACTCCTGAGAAAGTTTGTGTACATGTGGACCAGGTTTTGTATTTCTAAGACGCGCTCTAAATTCTAAAAAAAGGGTAACTAGAAATTAGAAAGCATCAATGGCCACGTAACCAAGCAGCAGGTTAGTCAAGTAAAAGTATGTCCTATAGTGGATTAATGCCACTGATGTTTTGTGAAGGACAAATATGATAAATACTTATTTAAAATTGTACTATGTAAAGTCTTTTGTTAAAAACTCTTGAGGTTCCGTTTTCTGTTTCTTGCTGTTTTATTATTTCAGTTTACCCTTTCCTCATATTGGCATAGCGGAGAAACATGGAACCTTTGGCAGTCGAGTACTTGGTGGGTTCGGCCGACCCCGAGTGCCCAACTGGCCGAAATATTGGTTCTGCAACTACGCATTCCATGGGAGCGGTTGATCGGGATTGCGATCCGGCAGTCCATGTTGTTGTATCGTCACCCTGTTTTCACCTGGAACACCGCGGAGTTCGACTATGGCGGCTGTGTCATCAGCAAGATTTAAGTCTATTTACAGCGCCGGGATGGTCGACGAAGAAGCTGGTGTGGTGATATTAATTTTGGGGACGATGAAATGGGTGATAAAGTTTTCCGCTCGGAATCATGTAGTGTTGCCGTGCCCTCGCAACGTGGGATTCGTCATCTAGTATCATCGGAACAGCTTTATAGTGACTTAAGTCTATAAAACTTGTTGTGATTTCTTTCATTGTTTGGAAATTTATGGGACCGTTTTTTCTCGGAGGGCCGGAGGAGGAGATATTGAACCGAAAGTGCGATTTTCGGTTCGTAACATCAGTGCCGTTATCCTCCTTGAACTGAAAGATTCGTGAACTATGCCAATATGCCTTCTCTATGCATCTACCCCCACTCTCCTTTCTACCTCTCCTATTGCGCTGTTTGTACTGTGCATCTCCCCTTCTACCTCGGAACGCTCAAATACGATACGCACATTCAGAACATTATCATTCGATCGGAACATTTGGTTGGAACTACGTCGTCTGGAGCACGCGAGTGGCGTGTTTTAAGTTTTTGGTCCGGAGGACCAGGGAAAGTCACCCTGGCTTGGACTGAAAGTATGTGTGCATTTGTTTGAGGGACTTATGATATTTTTTGATATTAATAATTAGTAATTTGTTTTCTTTTAAATTCAAGAATGATCAAAACTGTTATTTGATTATATTTTTCTAATAATTCAGACGTACTATTTATATTAAACATCATTTTTTATATTAAAAAAATTATAAGGCGCCACAATAACATATATTTATTCATGAATGAGTGTTGTTCTTATTTTCCGCGTTTTGTCCAGAAATTTACCTATGTTTATCCAATTTTCTGGATTTACCAATAACTCGTAGCATGCCAATCTTTCCCGATTTGAATTTAGAAATCTTTCCGGTAATAACTGACGTCTCCAATATTCTAAATCATATGTATCTCATCTTCAAAGTTCCCGCACATTGGACATATTCACATATCGTGATCGTCGCTAATTTTTAGAAATTTCCATACTCCTAAGTATGTAAGTAAGTAAGGTATTTGAATTCCTTCTGGGTTTCTTCTTGTTAAGACTTGAAAGTAGTTTTGAAGTTCCTTAGGAGAGGTTATATACACGTCACTAGCCCTTACAACCCTTAGAAGAATTACACATGGAACCTTTAGAAAACAAAATTTCTGATTATAAGTCAAGATGGCTGCAACAAGTTCATCGAATGGAAGATCACAGGATACCCAAACAAATGTTAAGATATTAACCTGCAGGAAGAAGAAGATCAGGACGTCCACTCAAAAGACTTCTGGATGGTGTTTCTCTTGAGGCCGAAACAGGTCAACAAATGGCCTAAATTCGTGAATGTGCTATGATGATGATGATGATGATGAGGTATTTGAATTCAACCACACACATATATATAATGCAGTCTTCTGAAAAATTTATTGTGGAATGAAAAATATTACAGTGTAAGTAAAGTTGTTTACATTAATTATTAAGAGAATATTTATTCTTCCTTCACGCACACTCCAGTCAATGGTGTGTCTTTCACACATGTCAATCCCTCTCTGCAGTCATAGGGTATTGGCACCATTGTTAAATCTACGTGAACGCCGCAATGTTCTCCTTCACCTGAAAACCACAAGATAGCTTATGTTAGTTCAATAAGTAAGAATTTTATCTATTTTGTGCCCTTTAACAGCGCAGTTATTGTAAATTGCTTACTTACTCACTGGCACTATCGAACCCGTAGGTTCATGGCCGCACGAACACACGCTCTCCATACATGTCTATCGTGTGCTAATGCTTTCCAATCATTCCCTGTATAATCTACTTCCCTCAAATCATAGTTAATGTTATTCTCCCACCTCATTCTTGGTCTATCAACTGGGCGTTTTCCCTCTGGCTTTCCTACAAGAAGCTTCCATGCAAGTCTTTCATTCCCCATACGTGAAACATGCCTTGCCCATCTCATCCTACGAGACTTAACTGTTCTTATTATATCTGGCTTTCTATAAAGACCATGTAGTTCATTGTTACGTATCGTTCTCCATTCGCTTGTCTGTTCATCTCTCTTTGGTCCAAAAATTTTCCTAAGTACTTTATTCTCAAATACTTGTAATCTCCTTTCCTCCCTTAAAGTAAGAGTCCATGTTTCACACCCATATAATATAAATTACAAATTTCACACAGTAAAATATTAAACATAATTGCACTATATTACGTATCATGTTAAAATATTTGTGCATGGAAGGAATATAAATTTTAAACGAACAAACAAATAATAAGCAATGAATGGTAGTAAAACAAAGAGTTAGGGGATGGTTGTAAAAGTATACTAATTTTTTTCATTATGTGTCTGTATATATATATATATATATATATATATATTTGACATGATAAGAAAAAATAAATGCCTGGACGGGATTTGAACCCGAACATCTCAATTTGTACTCAAGGATGCTATCCAGTACAGCACCAGGCAAATACAATACAAACACTCATTTTTCTCATATATGTATTGTTTATGAAATGTTAAGTACTGATGCAATTTAGGTACACGTAACCGGTTTTTTGCTGAAGAAGAAGAGATTTTTTTTATTTTATACAACTTTCCTCGTTAGAGGATTGCCTCAAGGACAAAGTGATACAGACAATTAATTTTTGGAATTGATGAAATACTTTTGTAAATACATTTAAAAAAATAAAATTGTAGGCCTAATTGAAGTATACATACTATAAAGTAGAAATTTTGTAAATATGGTTTCTTAAAATTGAAATTGATCCTCTAATGGCAGCGATGGGAATTTTAGAAAGATGCACCCTGTCCAAATCTAAGGAATTCCAAAATGTGGCTAAGTTTCCTGGTATAGTACCTCTTGCCCCGATCATCAATCCTGTGACAGTTATACCATCTAGTTGGTATTTATCTTTGTAATAGACAATTGTTGGCTCATATATGGCTTTCTTTTCAGAGTCAACTTCCTCAGATTCAAAACGAATTGTGGGATCTAATATCATACATTATGTTAAAATATATAATTTTATCAATTCGATAATAGTTGACGTATAGTTTTTAAATTATTACTTTTTGTACCTTGTGTTCTACAGTCTTCCTCAACTATAATGTTTCTATTAGAAATTTTCGTTGATTTCACTCTAGGCCTTTCGAAGCATGCTTCATCTTCTGGAGCTGTTATAGTAGTATTGAATTATCTGTGTATGTCAACAACTCCAAAAGGTGAAGCATGCTTCAAAAGGCCTAGAGTTAAATCATCGAAAATTTCAAATAGAAACATTATAATTGAAGAAGACGGTAGTATATAAGGTACAAAAAAGTATAATTTAACATTGTTATAACCTCAACGGTATAAAAAAAATTAGAAACTTAAAAAGTATATGTACAGTATTTATATAATAATATACAAATGAATTAATAATACCAATTTTTTTTGGCACATGAGGTTGTCTTTCGACATTCCTGGTGTTTCTCCTGGCAAGACGTACTTGTAACCCACATCTGAGGTTGGGGCGCCTGGAAGGCGGGGTTACTTAGTCCCGTTGATGTGACGGGTGATGATGATGATAGTGGTGCATCAGGAGAGTCCCTAATACTAAGCTTAATGAATAAGATTTGAAGAATATTATCTCGAAATCCCTCTCAGAGTGGAGAATCAATGGCCCGTATGAATAAAGTGTAGCAAATGCTTTTACTTCACTATTTTGAAGCATATCCTTCAGAATTTATGAATAACTTATGAATCATAACCTTTTACTCGCGGTGACGCATAGAGAAAAAAAGCATCTGCTTCCATGGAGAAGCACGAGCTCGACCTTGAAGCATGTGCTTCAAGGTTAGAAAAACTGTATGAATAAAGTGAACCTTTTGGTTCTTTTAAGAAGCACATGCTTCAAAAAATTGAAGTCTGGTCGATAGCAGACTCGTCATCACAAAATACAGACATGTCTCAACTAGTAGTCCCCATACGCCGTAAAAATTATTATAAACCTCGTCGGTGTCCTCCTGAGAAAGAGTATAATTCATAATAGAGGTTTAATCAGGAAAATGTTAAATGGATTGCTGCCCACTTTTTGCTAGAAACAGAAGAGAGAAGAGGTGGTGCGCTATTCTCTGAAGATAGAATGAAGGTATTTTTTGGTTCATTGCCGATCCAGGGTTTCAAACTGGTATAGGAGAATAAATAGACGTTCATGAATATTGATGATTCAGACAATGATGATGAAGATATAACGAAGGAGAAAAAAATCACTGAAGGGAAAATTGTAAGAGGAGGACGCGAAAAAAGATTGGTTTGTTCCTTTTGTTCATATCTGTCTTTTCTTTAGCCTAGTTTTCATATGGCTGGAGGACCCGACATGCTAATCACATGTCACTCCTACACTGGCTTATAATCGCCTACCCTTGTGATTAACACATGTGGACGTGAGGCTAGCACCAGACTGGTAGTCCAAGGACCTTCTAGGCCTGTCGTGCTTGGAGTTCTAGTTTTCATATTGTTAATTTTCTTTAGCAACTAGTTTGAATTTATCGGCCTGTCAAAATTAAGTTTAAATAATTTAATTATTTGCAGAATTGCTTACATGTTTTTTTCGTCTTTTTTACTTCCGGAATTTGCGACTTTTATAATAATTGTGGATATTTTCCTTGAGCAGTAACTAAAAATGGCATTGTATTTTTTACAGACTTTGAACTATTTCTTGCATCCGAAACAGAAAAGGCCATTTTTACTAACCACACTACATGTATAGTTTTGACTGAACTGAGAGATGGGAAATAAAATTAGCGTTTTGGTTAAAAATTGTGGAGTCAGCACAGATACTTTGCTTTTACAGAATGAAAACATAAACAAGGACTCAGGTATTAGTCGTTCAAAATATCTGTGCAGGCGGAAAAATTGAGAAGCTCTCTTTGTTGCTACACGTGACGTCATCTAAGGCAGTGTTCACTGTCAGCGTCCCACGTCCCGTTCCCCTTAGCACTCATAGATAGCAGTGTCACGTGTTCTATTCCTACATAAACACGACTGCAGTGCCCTCCGTCAACAACTGCGCTTACTCCTTGAACGGGTAATAGTAAAGAATGCTGATGATTCATTTACGAAACGCACGGCTGCTCGGCTGGGAGTTTAGAAGCACGTGCTACTTATTGAGAAGGAAAAGGTAGAAGTGTAAGGTAAAGATTTTCATATTATTGAAAGCACGTGCTTATACTTCTATAGTCCACAGACGAAGAGAATGAAAGCATTGGACGAAGGAGGGAACGGGGAATTGCAAGCGATACAATGGCATACTACATGAGAATAAAGGAACACTCGTGACGTATGAAATACGTACTGCTTTCATTCACTTCGTCTGTGGTCAATCAATACCTTTAGCTTCCAAGCAAATACGTCTACCTCTACCTTGTGCTCACAAGCAAAATCTCCAGTTTTATTCATACGGGCCAATGTAACGTTTCACGGGATATAATTACTATCTCTGAAAATATTACAAAGAAAATTGTTCTTCTTCTTCTTAAACTTAATTTGTAGGATTTTCATCCTGTTTATTTCCAAAATCACTCCTCGGAGGAGGACGTACTGGATGTACATTCACTGTCTATCCATCTCTTGGCAGGTCTTCCTCTTGTTCTTCTCCCGTCCATTGGTCTATCTTCTTTAGCTCTTTTTGCAAGCCGGTTTTCTTCCATTCTTTCTATATGACCCTTCCAATATTTTCGTCTATCTATAATAAATTTGGTTATGTCTTGAATATGGCAGTTGTCCTTAATTTCTATGTTGTGTACTTTATCAAATGTTTTCCCCTGAATAGTTCTTAAGATTTTCATTTCGCATGTGCTTATTATTTGTTTAGTTTTTGTTGTATCAGCTCTAGTTTCTGCTCCATATACGATAACTGGTCGAACTATCATTTTGTATATGCGGGTTTTGCTTTCTATTGTCATATGTTTGTTGCGCGAAATTAAATCTTTCATAGATCCTGATATTTGTGCTGCTTTATCAGCTTGTTTCTTTACTTCTTTTA
Source organism: Diploptera punctata (assembly GCA_030220185.1). Taxonomy (NCBI): domain Eukaryota; kingdom Metazoa; phylum Arthropoda; class Insecta; order Blattodea; family Blaberidae; genus Diploptera; species Diploptera punctata. The sequence goes on along the minus strand of JASPKZ010003643.1, from coordinate 38,910 downwards.
TTAAATTTTATTAATCTTTTTTAAACCCGCCATAGCCTGTCCCAAGCCAGGTTGAAAAAGGGTGAGGGGAGGAGTAACACCTCGTAAAAAAAACCTTGGTTCAGCTTGCCCAGCTGATAGTACCTTGTGAGGGCTACTTGCCAGGGTTACGGTGAAGACCTCAACGGCAGATACAGCGGAGAAAGAGTCCTTCGGTACTGTGTACCTGATGGAAGAGGCAACTCTACATCTACTGCCTTGTAGATTGACAAACGGGCGGATGGGGTTCATTAGTCCTGCAAGACAACCCATCTAGGAGAGACAACTCCGAAATAAAACGAGACAGGCTCAGCTCTGGAGCTGGGTGAAGGCAATCGGCCTAGGGAGGAAAACCCCGAATAATAAACCCGCCGTGAAAACGGGCTAGCAACTCACTTCAAGGTGTATCTTATACATTTCTCGCAGTCCCAAGGATCAAGCCTCGAATCAAAGACATAGAAAATTAATTACAAAATTATAAATAAATATACTCACCAACAAGAGTGAGACAAACTTCGCAACATCCGCAGTAACTTCTATCAGAAGTTACTTGATTACTCTGGCAGGGTGGCTGATGGTCTGTTGCTACAATCGCCGTACAGTTTATATGATCGCATTCATCTTTGAGACACACCGAGGACGAAGCTATTACAAAGCACGCAGCAAATATACCCAGGAATACTAACCGCAACATTCTGTAAAAAAATAATTAATTGTGCCTATAAGAGTATATCTCCCTCGATATCACTTATCGAATAGCATTTTTAAGAAATTAAAATTTCAGCCTGATATACTGTGTCTACTGAAGTCAGTGGGCTAAATGTTCAGATGTATTTGGGCGAAGTAGACGCGACAGAGTGGTGCCTGTATTTGCGTTAATTTTTTGGGCATTCTGCGGTTATTCTTCTGATTGAGTATGAGACGTAGTTTTTCTAGAAGTGGGATAGTCGGGGGGTTGCGCCGAGTCTTGTGTTTTGATGAGGGATATCGTCCCAAGATTTGGGACACCTGACGAGCAACAGCTAGTGGATCTGGGGCGAATCTACGGGGTGAATCATAAATATGGCTATACGTATAATAGGTATAATAGGTTGCGAATTTTAGTCAGTCTTTGTAAGAGCTCAGTTAGTAGAGCGGTACACTCTAGTAGTATATAATTTCTGTGATTAATAGGTCGCTGGTTCAAATCCGGCTGGGAGGTATTTTTTTAAGAAGAGTATTACTTTCAGCTCATACTACAATAGAATCGAATTTAAAGATATTTACATTTTTATCTTATTCTGTAAAATATTAAAACTAAAAAATAAAAAATAAATAATAGTTTTAAAAAACTAAAAACAACACGCTTTATTAGAAAACCGAACAAAAAAAAATGAAAAATAATTTTAATTTCTAACATCCTTGGGATAAATAATTTTACCATCAAAAGCGTGGGGTGCTTTTTATGATTTTTACATTTTCTTCTTAGAGAATTTACTTTTACCAATATCTGTTTATTATCAAATATATTAATTGATAAAGAGCACCCCACGCTTTTGATGGTAAAATTATTTATCCCAAGCATATTGGAAATAAAATTATTTTTCATTTTTTGTAGTTCGGTTTTCTAATAAAGCGTGTTGTTTTAGTTTTTTAAAACTATTATTTATTATTATTAAAATGTTATCGCTGAAGCAACATAAATAGGATACGTTACCTTTATGTCTATGAACTACACTGACGCTATCACACTGACATTGAGTCATTTATATATATGCGAATGCTACCTGTTCTTATTTATTAGCACGTGGAAAAAAACGTGTAATTGACATTAATAATAAGATATTTATAGTTTTACAGGTATTCATCATGATTCTTATAGCCTTTTGTTTCACAGAACACTGAAAAAAAAAAAACAAATAGAATGATGATGTTTTCTTGTTGTTAACTATAGCAGTCCTTGATTCAACTTTACAATTGGAATCAGTTCTGCATTAAAATGACCATCACAAGAAAAAGCAAATCGACAAATTTCGCTATAAAGATAAACGGTCTTCGGCTTATATAAATTATCGTTTTATTGGTAAGGGCATTAAACAGCAGTAAAACCAGGGTTTCAAATCGATGATTAAGGGCCAGTTTCACCAACAGAGGTAACTGTATTACGCCAGTTTAAGCTATGCATTATACACGGGGAAAAACTGGCGTAATACAGTTACCTCTGTTGGTTAAACCGACCCTAAAAATCGAATATATAAAAATGAATGTTTGTTTGTTCGTACTTTATGCGCGGCCATACCGTTGATCCGATTGTGATGGGGCTTTTTGCACAATGTTCAGGAGATTCCCGGGACGAACATAGATTATAATAGAGTTGTGATACTCAACTCCTACACCCTTAAAAATCGCGCTTTTTAGTGGAAAACATTAAACAAAAGTAGCTCTTTTGACGTTTAAATGGCTTACGCTGCCTAAACCATAACAAACACACAAAATTAATGTACACAGAATAATTGAATATCTCAAAAAGCTCTACAACAAAGTCCGTGATAGCATATGTTTATCTCTTACTGATAACTCACAATAACCATTTTTGTCTTTCATTGATGCCAAGAAGAACGAGACAAGTACGTAGATTCCTGTACAAGAATAGCAGCACATGGCGGGTATTCTTTTACGGATAACTCACAATAACGAATTTTGTCTTTTAGCTCATTTATGCCAAGAAGATCGATATAAGTAGATTCACTGGCAACACTGGGTAATCAGTACGGGGAATCTTAAAATAATTACGATATACATTTATAATTATTTTTCATTTTACTTATTCAACTAATCATAAGAAGTACATTAATTTTTGTCTTTCAGCCCATTTATGCCAGGAAGATCGGGATGAGTAGATTCCCGGACAACGCCGGGTAAACAGCACGGGGTATCTAAAAATAATTACGATATTCATTTTTCCTTTTACTTGTTTAACTAAACATGAAACACATTAATTTTCGTATTTCAGCTAATTTATGTGAAGAAGATCGGGCAATGCCGGGAAATCACGGAGTATCTAAAAATATAAATTTATAATTATTTATAATTATTTTTACTTTTACTTATTCAACTAAACATAAAATCACATTAATTTTAATTTATTTAGGCGTAGCAGTGCACGCCGGGTGTTAGCTAGTTTTTGATAAAACAGAAGAAAACGAAAGAGTAGACATTACTTAAGTGTGTAAGAATTACACAATATACCCAATAATAATAGTTATGTATGATACAGTTTTCAGTGCGGTCCGCCATATTCAAATAACTGACTCGAGCAATTACTGATGAACCACTGGTTCCCTTCTCAGCTGTCGAGGATCCATCCAGGAAACTGGATGTTTCCTTGACGGGCTAGGGGAGGTGACGTATGTTGGAGAAGAAATTAAACTTCCAACACATAGTATAGTATAGTATATAGCTTTGCGAATGTAAGGGTCAAATATGGTTCAGAAAAAGTGTTGACTGTTGAACTATCCAAAATAAATAAATGGCGTACGGTGCAGAACCGTAAGAATTGAAGTCAAGAACAAACAATAAATTAAATGATACAAACATTAATTTTTGCAGGCGTTCATCCGGAATTTCTGGAAGAGATAAAATAAGTAATTAGAATGGCATTACCATCTAAAAAGAATGACAGAAGACAGATATATTGGAAAGTGTTCATAACATCGATTACTACTTATAAAAAATGTTGGTGTAAAAATCTCAAACATAGATACTTCTAAATGAAGCCGGCCGTTGATGTTGGTAGTGACATCTGCCTAGCAGCGGACGAAACGAGAATTATATATTTGTGTATGTGGAAAGAATTGTTAATGTTTGTGCCATGTCTCGAATAGTGTAGTAGTCTTGCACGTTCTTACGGAATACGAGAGGTCCACGGTTTGATTCCTGGTTCGGACATTCATTTTTCCTTTCACGATGTAGTTATAATATTATAGAAGACATATACTAGAATGTGTGCTGCTTGATAGAAGAAGGTAAGGACGGTAAAAAATAATCTACATTGACGATTTAAGTTAAAAAACACTCCTAACTAACTAACTAACTCACTGGCACTGTCGGACCCGTAGGTTCATGGCCGCACGGACATAAGCTCTCCATATATCTCTATCCTGAGCCAATGATTTTCAATCATCCCCTTTAAAATAAATTTCCCTCAAATCATAGTTAATGTTATTCTCCCACCACATTTTTGGTCTACGAACTAGGCGTTTTCCCTCTGGTTTCCCTTCAAGAAGCATCCATGCACGTCTTTCAATCCCCATTCGAGCCACATGTCCTGCCCATCGCAGTCTACGAGACTTAACTGTTCTCATTATATCTGGCTTCCTATAAAGATCATGTAATTCACTGTTGTTGCAGTCTTCTCCATTCATCTGTCTGTTAATCTCTCTTTGGTCCAAAAATTTTCCGAAGAACTTTATTCTCAAATACTCGTAATCTCCTTTTATCCCTTTAAAATAAGAGTCCATGTTTCGCATCCATATAATATTACTGGTAGAATAATAGTTTTATATATTTTCAGTTGAACGTTTTTTGAAAAGAGTTGGGACATCAAGAGTCTCTGTAATACATAATAACACGCATTTTCAGAATTGAGTCTATGTTTAATTTCCTTGTGCATCTCATTCCTGTTTGTGATTATTGTTCCTAGGTATTAAGAAACACTCCATTCACCAAAATACGAGTAGTTAGAATACTATGTTATTATATATGTAGTTAGAATACTATGTGGCCATTATCAAGACTGAGTCCAGTTGTGCTGGCAAGATACCACGCAACTGCTACCTTTTGTGGGTGTTGCGAACCCAAACCACGGTCTGCCTACCATTTGTGGCTCTTTTGAAAACCACGCAGACTGCTACCTTTAATCCGGGATCGGGTTTTGTAATTGCTGTTTCTATTAATGTGGATCTGATTTCCAAAGAGGATATCTATCAAGAAATGGCTTACCTTGGGCCCATAGAAGGTAGCCGTTGATTCATCTTTCTTTATCTGATATATATATATATATATATATATATATATAAGAATACTGATTGTTAGATACATACAGTGAGTGAACAAGATTATAACTGTGTTTCAAGAACGCTAATCAGCATGATAGTTGAGGAGCTCGGAATAGTTTCTTACTTGAGTGATTTTCATTACAGGATAGTAAACAACTACTTATACTTGAACAATGAAAGAGAGGCGTTGTTTAAAAGATAACTTTTAATATAAACAAGTTGGCTGAGTAAAAATAAATTAACAACAAAAATGATAGTATTTGATTAAACGATCAAAGTAGCCATACAGATAAATAAATAAATAACATACCATACATCACGCAACATTCATACATGCGTCCGAATTTCGGGGATCACCTCTTCCCTAGACTGCCGGACTAACTCAAACAGGCCTCTTCTTGGCCTCAGGACAACTTGTCTATGTAGAGTTCCATTTTAACCTTCCAGTCGCATCGTGACCTGGAATCGGATTCCACTCTTGAATCCGTTCAAACAACAAAACGCCGATTGCTAGGATGATCGAATGAATACTGTTCTGCAAGTGCACCATGTATATAAAGGTTCTGAGGTAGAGGGGAGATGCGCTGTAGACATGCGCGGCAGGAAGGATGAAGAGGGAAGGGGTAGCTACCAGGAGAACAGGATATTGGCATATTTCACAAATGTTCCAGTGTAGGGAGGAGAACGAAGATACCAAACTGAGCCGAAAAATGCACTTTCGGTTCACAGTGGAAGACTCCAGTGTGCGTAATGGGCCGAAACGCGTTGTCTGGTTGTTTTTAACTGTTTCGGTGAATGAGGAATGTTTTCTAACTTAATAATGTTTGTATTGACTTAGGCTTTCACGGCCGGAGTTGCTATGATGTTATCGCAAAGAAGATCCATTATGCTAATTTTTAATTAGATTGATGGTGTTTTAAGCAACATGAGGGAAAAAGGATTGGAAGGAGAAGATTAGAACGACATATTAATTGGGTTCAGGAAAATGTTATGAAACCTTATGAAATTTGCTAAATAAATGAATAAATAGAATAGAAACATTAAGGGTAACCTTGAGTGAATTTTGAGTGAAAATTGACCAAAATACACATTTTATGTTTTATCTCTCATATAATTCTCCTAAGCTTCCTGTTCAAGAAAATATATAATTTATCGCTATTTCACCATTATTAAAGCCCTGACGGCCATTTTTAAACTCCCCCAGAACTAGTGGCAAAAATGATACCAATATATCAACGATTGGCATCAGATGTATTATTGGAGAGAGGCACAAAAGGAAAAACCCAAAATGGTAATGAGAGTTTGAACACACAAATTGGAACTGTATGTTATTAAAGCAGTCAGAAGCATGAAAAACTCTGTAGCCTTTTTTTTCAAAGTGTTTTTTTCAAGCGCATGCCCATTTAAAAAAATCCCTTGCACTGCAATTTTTGCCTTTTCAACTGAAATTTTCAGCCCTTATCTGTAAGAATACAAATAACCAAAATTGCATTGGATTTTAATCATACTCAAAATGCTCATGAGTTATGATTTTTTATATGGTCATATTTATCTCGATTTCCGACAACATGAAATCGATTAAAAAAACTTTTTTCTTTCTCAAAAGTAGAATAGAATCTATTCAAAATATATTCTATTCTACTTTTGAGAAAAAAATTATAAATACAAAAAAATTACAATAATAGTACACACTAAACAATTAATTATCTGTCAAATTGAATAATAATGAAAACATTGTCTAATAATACAATAAAATTAAATACAATTAAAATTAAACTAATGATAGAATGTATACAGAAAGGAATGACAGCTCGAATCTACTATACATAAAAAGAAAAGAAAAAATACCAAGAAAGTAATAAACTATAATGAATTAATCTATCACCTATTATACAAGGTAAATATATTAACAAATCTTAAAACTATTTTTATTAAATAATGAAAAAAACTAATTATTAATTTTTAAAAAGTAATATCAGTGAGTTGTTTCTGTTAATAATTTTATTCTCAATTTGTTTATGAAAGATGGTAAAGTTTGGCAGTCGCTGACATAGGTTGGAAGGGAAGTATTAACAGCACAGAAAAGTCTAATATAAATTTAGAAACGATGAGTATAACGAATGCCCTGACAAAATAATGCAACAAAATATTGAAAATTGTACTGCAAGGAACAATTAAAATCAATTAAAATAAAAAAGAGAAAAAATAATGTAACTTGCGAACTAATACAACAAGTCACTTGAAATTTATCATAAATGTTATTCATACAGGTAGACATCTGTGGTAAAAATTTAAAAGAAATATCTCTATTACTTTCGGAGTTTCAAAATTCGCTCATGGCTACCCTTAATTAATCAATTGATTTGGCATTTATTTGATGAAAATCCATTTTTATGTTAATTATTACATGAGCAACAAAAAATAAACTTTTTTTTTATCTCAGAAAGAAAAAATATGTGATTCTGATAGAATTTGTTCTCCTGAATTCAAATATGATATCGGTTTTTTTCCCCATCAGTCAACGTTTCCGAGAGACAGGCATTTATAATTTCAAAACTTTAATATTTTCTACATTCGTAACTAGACAATATTCGAACATTCGGACTCACATAGAAACTAAGAAATGAAAATGTTCTGCTATATTTCTCCTGTGGAGCGAACCTCTTAATGGTCCAATAATAATAAGCCAGCATATTAGGATTCCATTTGCCTTGATATCTCTTTTCCATAGCTGAAACCATTTGAGTTATCTCATTTGGTTTTATTTTACAATGGACAAGTGAACGAAATAGTTTATAAAAAAATTATTTAAATCCATTAATTGAAATTGAAATAAAAAAAACTGTGAGAGATGAAGAAATTCCGAATACATATTTGAAAACACGATAAAAAAACTGCATTAAGTACAACTATTGGTACTCATGAGACAAAAATCATGTTGACCAGTGTAATCATGTTGACAAGTGTTATAGTTCTTATGAAACATTTAATGTGCAGTTAAAATATTACAGGACTTATATTGACAATAAATGTATAATACTTGTTGTAAGAGCATTTACTTAGTATAGCTTTTTTCGGCCTAGTTCCTTCATGCACACTCCAGTAAGTGGCGTGAGAGTCACACAATCCAACCCTTCTTTGCAGTCATAGGGCAATGGCTGCGCGTTGATTCCTGTATATACTCCACAAGTCCCTCCTTCATCTGAAAAACAACACGACCGCTGATGTTAGTTCAGTAAGTAAGAATTTTACCAGAGTGATTCAGAAATATGGCTATACGTTTGATCGCATCTTGTGACGAAAATATTATTATTAAAGGAATTATGATGTTACCATAAATAATGCCACGAGTGATTTCCAAATTATCGATAAATTCACGACTCACGAAGTGCGGAGTGAATTTATCTAGAGAATTTGGAAATCAAGTGTGGCATTTGTTAGGACTATTTAACGAATAAAATTAAGCTCTTTACTAAAAAATAAATAATTTGAATATAGTTACCGGTGTTTTAAAATATTTATATACGAGTAGGTAATGTAAACGGCGATGTTTGAAAACAAAGTAGAAATGTGAGGTTATGTATATTCACTGCAACTCGATCATATTATTTATTGCCAAATAGGATCGCAATATTGTAATAATGCACTCTAGTGGAGAAATAATGAAACGCATCAAACTATTATAATCAACATTATAGGTTAATCATTTATATTTTGAATAAACAAATCAGTAAAATCACTGAATCTATTCATTATTTGCTAGATTCAATGTATTTGTTGGTGGAAAATAATGGTCTAACCTGTTCAGAATGTAAAAAAAGGAGGAGCTTTCTTTATCACAAAAGCAGAAGCTGATTAAGATAAATCGATAAAGAGCGAGGTGAAACACGACTGTCATTGGTTGTAAAACAGAATTCATTGAAACGTGATTGGTCATTGACTACCATTTGCGACATGAGTTAAATAGTCATTACAAAGGGAATCCTTCAAATTACAACAATAGAACAAAACAAAACAAATCACTGCTCACGGCAGCTTGGCGGGTTGATTTTTTGTGGGCTAGCGTCGAACGCCTCCACAATTCTCTTCGTTGTTTCTGCATCCGTGCTAATGCGAGGCCTTCCAGGAGGTTTGGTTTTCTGCATCCTTCACGTTTCCATCAGTCGTTTTCTCCACTTCCCCACAGTCGACGGCTGCAATGCTACGTTAAAGTCACGTCTTGCCCGTCTTGCGGCCTCACGATCATTAACATACGTTATTGCCTATGTAGCAATTGTAATTTTCTGTTGCATATTCAACGCCATTTTTACTAATGACGTAAGTTCTACTCTAAACTGTTTTGTTTTATTCCATTGTTGTAATTTGAATAATTGCCTTTCCTATGTGTAGTTGACCATATAATAATAATAATAATAATAATAATAATAATAATAATAATAATAATGCTAATAATAATGGTGATAATTATGATAATGGTGATAATGATGATAATAATGATGATTATGATGATGGTAATGACGACGATGATGATGACGATAGTAATGTGATGATGATGATAATATAATAATAATAATAATAATAATAATAATATAATAATAATAATAATAATACAGAACGAATACATATGTAAGGTTTCATATGAATGTAAGAAAGTTAGGCCTATAAGCTGTTAAAAATACTAGTATTAACAAATATTGTGTTTATCATGCCTAACATGGTTAAATAATTCATGCCGAAAGGGACTTACTCCATTTTTATGAAATTGAGTTTTTTCATGAATAGGCTACTGCTAGATTTCAGAAATCGAGTCTCGGTCACTCCATGTGGGTTTCGTGATGGACGAAACGGAGCTTGGGCAGGTTTTCTCGAGGTTTTCTCCCGTTTTCCCCTACCACAATTGCATTCCACCATTTCTCCATACCCCATCTATTTCGTTCATCTGCCCTCGTTATGATGCGTCAGGTGGTCGGCCGGCACCCTTGTCATTCACAGATCTCTGTATAGGAGGCTCATCTCATCTCATCCCTCGACCCGACCCTGAGTTGGACACGAGTTGAGGATATGTATTTATTTATTTTACTGCTAGTTTTCAGTTATATTCAAAATAGTGAAGCAGGAATGAAGCCCTTTTCTCGTAAGAACTTGCATGGGGGAGGTCAAAACATGCTAACACAAAATCTCAAATTCGTAAAACATAAACTGAAGTCTTTTCTGCATGAAGCGATTTAATTGGAAAATAGTCATATTTGTGGAATGATTCTATGTTTGATGTAAAGTATATTTGTCATAAGTAATGCCACGAGTGATTTCCAAATTATCGATAAATTCACGACTCACGAAGTGAGGAGTGAATTTATCTAGAGAATTTGGAAATCAAGAGTGGCGTTTGTTAGGACTATTTAACGAATAAAATTAAGCTGTTTACTCACAAATCATTGTTTAACTATAGTTATTTTAAAATATATATTTAATGTAAACGGCGATGTTTGATAACAAATCAGAAATGTGAGGTTATGTTCATTCACTGCTGCTTGATCATATTATTTATTGCCAAATAAGATCGCAATATTGTAAGAGTGCACCCAAGTGGAGAAATAATGAAACACATCAAACTACATATATCATAATCAACATTACGGGTTATTCATTTATTTTTTTAGTAAATAACTCAGTAAAATCAAGAAATCTTTTCATTATTTGCTATATGCAATGTATTTGTTGGAGAAAAATAAAGCTTTGACCTGTTCAGAACATTAAAATGGAGGATCTTTCTTTATCACAAAAGCAGGATCTGATAAAGAGAAATCGATAAAGAGCGAGGTGAAACACGACTGTCATTGGTTGTAAAACAACATTCATTAAAACGTGATTGGTCATTGATTAGCATTTGTGGCATGATTAAATGGTCAGTATAAATATTATTTCACAATCCATGACAGAGTACAATGAATTTTATGTGATAGAGAAAATCAATTCTGTCTCTCAGAATACCGTATTATATAGAAAACTGTTAGATTGTATAGTTGAATAGTTGCCCCGAAAATAGATTTAACCCACAAACATTCGAAAGTTGAGTTTTCAATGGATTAGCGATCTATCCGGAGAGTACCACGCCATGGTGCATGTAAAATTATCCACTGCCTCTTCCAGACCTGCTTTATTTATTTTTAAAATTTAACCTTTGAAGCGAATAGTGATCTATATGTAACAAAATGGCGGAATCTGTTAATGAAGTCATTAACAATTAAATTCAAAACATAACCTATAAGGTATATTAACTGGTTTAATTCATTTACTAATTTTAATAAAAACAGAGAAGAGATTACTTATCTTTTTATAATTTCACAATTTACCTAATAATAATAGTTGTGCACCATTTCGTTTTCACTGCGGTCCGCCACATTTATATAACTGCTACTAGTAGTAAGCGTTTTGCCAATTCAAGGGTTGATAGCAGTGCAGAAAACCAATTATTGCACATGTTCAAATTCGTTCCACTACAATTCCGTGAATTGTAGTCAGAATCTTAGAGAAATCGAGTGAAAATAAGAAAGATACAAAGAATGTAACGAAATAACATTAAATGGAAAACAAATACTGTAAACGGATTAAGTTAGAAAATTTTCTAACTGAATCAGTGTTAAATATGTAGTTTCTATTACTTATTATAGAATTTTTAGTTAAATATGCGTTAGATTTTTTTTGCACTCTATAGAGATAGATCACTTTTACACTCAATTCTATATTCATTCTTAATATTTAGTTATTAGAGTCCACCGCTGTGATCTCGGGGTAGCGTGCTGCCTTGTCACGCAGCGCGCCCGGGTTCGATCCCCGGTTGGGGCAGTTTTTCTGGGTGAGGTTTTTATCGGGGTTTTTCCTCACCTCTAAGACAAATGTCAGGAAAATTTTAAGGCCCAAACGGTCCCCGAAATCATATGGCCATCGCAATCATCATCATTCATATTCATCTTAGGTTAAGCTTAGGATTAGGGACTCTCCTGGCGCACTATTATCATCATCATCATCATCATCATCACCCATCATATCATCGGGGCAACGTAACCCCGCCTTCCAGGCGCCCCAACCTCAGAAGTGGGTTACAAGTACGCCATGCCAGGAGAGAAATCAGGAATGTCGAAAAAGACAAACCTGGGGCATTTGAAAAAAAAAATAGTTATTAGCATGTTATTTTGCATTCAGATTGCCTTTATATGATTGCAATAGGATGAGAGATTAAAATGTATGTGATATAATTAAGATAATAGCCTCAAAATGAACATTATACTTTTTTTGTTTTCCCAACAATTTATAGTTTATGGGTTATTTTCGGGGTAATTATTTAATTGCAAATAAAATAGAACTCACCAACAAGAGTGACACAAACTTCACAACATCCGCACATGGTACTTGTAGACTTTACTTGGTCACTTCTGCAGGGAGGTCGATGGCCTGCTTCTACATCCGTAGCGCAGTTTATTTCATGACATGCATTTAGATCGCATATCAGTGAGGAAGCTGTTAAAAAGCAAGCCGCAAATATACCCAGAAGTACAAACCGCAACATTCTGTTAAAAATTCAAAATGCTTATGAGTCAATTTCGTCTCGACATCTCTTGTCAAATAATATCTTTAGAAATCAATACAGTAAATTTACAAAAAAAAAAACCAGAATATCTGGCAATAAATAGCAATGAAAGAGAAAATTTAATATTGGAAGAAGGAATCCAAATAAAGCAAGTGAAACAAACTAAATATTTGGGAATAATTATGATAACATTGAAGGTATAGGCAAAGAGAACAATAAAACATAGAATTGAATCGAGTAGCAAAATAATATCATCGTTATCCATATGGGGATAAGCATATTTGGAAAGAACCAAAAAATATATTGATAAAACATTGGTGGAATCCGTTGCAATGTATGGAAGTGAGGTATGAACAATCAATAAGTACTACAAGAATAGACTAATAGCTCTAGAAATGGATTATTCACGCAGAAGTGCCAGAAAGTAAAAATTAGAACATGTCACAAATAAGGAATTAGAAACATAATGGAAGCAGAAGAAAGCATAATTGAAAGAATTGAGGAGAAGGAATTAAAGTGGTTAGGGCATGTTTAACTGGATAACAAAATATTAGAACAAGTATCACATTTCCAATATTTAGGATGTGATATAACTTATAGAGAAAATAAAGATATAGAAAATAAAGTAAATAAATTTCAGGCTATTTGTGGAACCATAAAAAGAACCTTAGGTCGGAAAACAAGGAAAGATATGAAACTTAAATTATATAAAACAATGGCTGTTCCTTTGTCGTTGTAAGGAAGTGAAAATTGGATAATGAAATCAAGGGATAAAAGCAGGATACAGACTGCGGAAATGCTGTTTTTACGTAATGTGAAAGGATGCACAAGAGCGGATAGAATAAGGATGAAACTATACGAGAAGAATTAAATATATATAAAATGAAGATAAAATCAGCGAAAATAATAAGAAATGGACAGAACACTTAATGAGAATGAACAACGAAAGAATACTAAAAAGAACCTTCCTGTATAATCCCAGAGGAACAAGAGATGTTGGCCGACCACGCAGAAGATGGACTCCACTTTTAACTTCGCCGGAACAGGCTGCATAGCCTAAACCTTGTAGTAGAAGAAGAAGAAGAAGAAGGACATGTTTTAAGAATGGAAGATGAGCGATGGCCGAAGCAACTATATGAATGGCATCCGATCAGAAAGAGGAAGAGAGGGAGACCAAGGTTAACATGGAAGGAAAACATGAAGACATTAATGCAAGCTAGAGGGCTAAGCAACGAAGATGCCCAAGACCGTAGGCTTTGGAGGTTTGGCACTGGAAGACGGCAGCAGCTGTAAAAACCCGAAAATAGAGAATTTGAATGAATCCAATATTGTTATTTAATGCTTTAATCATATATTGTTGCTTTTATTTTATTGTTTTATAAGTATTTTAGCATTTGTCTCGGATGGCGAGAGGAGCTCGGAAGGAAACATATATTGGGTATCAATACTAGTAAATCATATCAAATTCCGTTGAAGTGAAGTCATATGATGAAAGTTAAAAATAAATTGTACCTGTTGGTAGGTGCCGTCGTACTCAACTATACAATATATTAACAAAAAACTCATAATCTCCTTTCCTCCCTTAGAGTAAGGGTCATGTTTCCGCTATATAGTATAGCTGGTACAGATAATCGTTTTTCCATAAAATTTTCATTTTTAACGTATTTTTGAAAGTAGTATTGGGATGATCAAGAAGACTGTGTAATGTATAGTAGCGACGCATTTCCAGAATTGAGCCTATGTTTAATTTCCTTGTGCATCTCATTCCTGTTTGTGATTATTGTTCCTAGGTATTTGAATTCAGACACTTCCCATCAAAATTTCCCTCATTTCTCATTAGCTGTCCATTTCCATTATATAATGTGTTTTCTATGCGTCACCATATAGGCCTATTTAGTTTTAACTGTAATATGAATAAATAAATAAATTAATTAATTAATTAACAAACCAAAAACTTACTTAAAATTTCTTAAAATACTATGATAGATAAAGTCATACAGCTTTCTATAGGCAACACGTCTCACATAAAATATTTGACAAAGGCAGTTTGAAATCTATTTTGGCAGTAACCTATTTTTTTTTAAATATATCTTTGGGAATCAAATGCGGGGACACTCAAATAACTGATGTGAGAAAGTGTGGCTGGAATTGTTGTGAATACAGGTATCTGCACCTATTATCGACTTTATTAATTTGCCTTCAAGTAAATACTGTATATTTATATATTTACGTTACTTACTTACTTACTCACTGTCACTATCGAACCCGTAGGTTCATGACCGCGCGGACATAATCTCTCCATACATCCCTATCCTGAGCTAATGTTTTCCAATCATTCCCTGTATAATCTACTTCCCTCAAATCATAGTTAATGTTATTCTCCCACCTCATTATTGGTCTACCAACTGAGCGTTTTTCCTCTGGCTTTCCTACAAGAAGCTTCCATGCAAGTCTTTCATTCCCCATACGTGCAACATGTCCTGCCCATCGCAGTCTACGAGACTTAACTGTTCTTAATATATCTTGCTTCCATATAAAGACCCATGTAGTTCATTGTTAAGTAGTCTTCTCCATTCATCTGTTTGTTCATCTCTCTTTGGTCCAAACATTTTTCCTAAGTACTTTATTCTCAAATACTTTTAATCTCCTTTCCTCCCTTGTAAGAGTCCATGTTTCGCACCGATGTAATATAACTGGTAGAATAATAGTTTTATATATTTTCAGTTTTAACATTTTTTGAAAGGAAGTTGGGACCATCAAGAGTCTCTGCAATGCATAATAGCACGCATTTCCAGAATTGAGCCTATGTTTAATTTCCTTGTGCATCTCATTCCTGTTTGTGATTATTGTTCCTAGGTATTTGAATTCAGCTACTTCCTCAAAATTTCCCTCATTTGTCATTACATGTCCATTTCCACTATATAATCAATTTCTATGTGTGACCATATATTTAGTTTTATTGATATTTAGTTCCAGTCCTAATTTATTAGTGTTACTCAATAGTGTGTGCGTGTTGTCCTTTAGTATCTCCTCGCTATCGGGCAGTAGTACTTACATCATCAGCATAAACTAACAGCTTATTATTACGTGTACGTCAAAATTATTTCTACTTAATTGCACACAAATTCATAGTTGAGCTGAAATGTTTACCATGTTAGTCCACCAATAATATGTTTATACGCTCTGACATAGGGTTGCATACTTAAATCTTATTAAAATGAATTGGTTAACGTATATTACCCGGAGAAAAATGATGCTATTTGGTTCTGCTACATGGAAGACAATTGGTTTTTCTTATTATTTTTATGTCTGCGGTATTAGAAAATTTAACATTAAAAACATTTTAAATGTACACCGAGAAACAAAAGGTGTTGCTAAAGTAAGTTGTTATATTGCAATGCACATTTTAAAACTATTTTCAAGTAAATTTAATACACATTCGTTGAGTTTAATATATTCTACTACACAATTTATCTATTGGTCATTATATACATCCAAGACGTATGCAATTTTAGTATTTTTTTATTGGATATCTTTTTATTTTTATGCGATGCTTCTTGGGGGTCTTAAACCCGAAAAAAATGTGAATTTGAAATGTCTAGATACATGAATGTAATTATGATACGTTACCTTTCTATGTATGAACCGCACTAATACTGCTACACTCACACTGAGCCATTTATATAGTTGTGAATGCTATGGATTTTTATTTATTAATGTAAGGAAATATGTGTAATTATACTAATGATAACATATTTATAGATGTGACGATATCCATAACATTATAGCCTATTGTTTCTTAAAACACTAAAATATAAAAACTTGGAACGAATAATAATAATATTGTTTATTGTACTCGTGGGTTTAATTCCTCTAATAATAATAATAATAATAATAATAATAATAATAATTAATAATAATAATAATAATAATAATAATAATAATTAATAATAATTCTCTCTATCTATCTTTCGGGTTTTACAGGTGCTGCCTCTTCCCGTGCCAAAACTCCAAAGCCTACGGTCTTGGGCATCTTCGATGGCTTAGCCCTCTAGTTTGCATTACTGTCTTCATGTTTTCCTTCCATGTTAACCTTGGTCTTCCTTTTTTCTTCTTCTGTTAGGATTGCCATTCATATAGTTGCTTCGGCATTCGTCATCTTCCATTCTTAAAACATGTCCTAACCACTTTAATTCCTTTTCCTCAAGTCTTTCAATTATGCTTTCTTCTGCTTCCATTAGTTTTCTAATTATTCATAATAATAATAATAATAATAATAATAATAATAATAATAATAATAATATAATAATAATAATAATTAATCTTAAACTGACAAATATTAAACTCTTATTTCTACCATTATATTATATGGTGTGCGAAACCTGGACTCTTACTTTAAGGGAGGAGAGGAGAGATTACGAGTATTTTGAAGAATAAAGTACCTTAGGAAATTTTTAGGACCAAGAGAGATGAACAGACAGGTGAATGGAGAAGACTACATAACAATGAATTACATGGTCTTCATAGGAAAGCCGATATAATAAGAACAGTAAGTCTCGTAGTCTGCGATGGGCACAGGACATGTTGACGTATGGGGATGAAAGACTTGATGGAAGCCGTGTAGGAGAGCCAGAGGAGGAAAACGCCAACAGTTGGTAGACCAGAATGACGTCGGAGATAACATTAACTATGATTTGAGGGAGGAAAGTAGATTACACAGGGAATGATTGGAAGCATTAGCTCAGGATAGGGATGGATGGAGAGCTTATTTTGCGAGGCATGAACCTACGGATTCGAATAGTTCCAGTGATAAGAGTATAATTCAATAATAATAATAATAATAAAATAATAATAATTAATAATGTTGATAGCATAATTGTTGGACCAAAGGGAGATGAAACAGACAGGTGAAAAGAGAAGACTAACATAACAATGAACTTATGCTATTTATAGGAAGCCAGATATAATGAGAACAAGTTTAAGTCTCGAAAGACTGCGATGGGGGAAAACAAAAGGGAAACGCCCAGTTAGGGTAGACCAAGAATTGAGGTGGGAGAATAGCATTTAACACGATATGAGGGAAGTAGATTATACAGGGGAAGATTGGAAAACATTAGCTCAGGATAGTGATGTATGGAGAACTTATGTTCTCACGGTCATAAACCTCCGGGTCCGTAGTGCCAGTGTGTTAGTTAATAATAATAAAAATAATAAATATATTGATTATATTATTATTATTATTATTATTATTATTATATTATTATTAAACATTTTCTTTTGATCCCATTTGGTGTAGCCAGCTGTTCGGCGCATAAAAATTCATCTCACAAGCTGTTAGTATGCTTTCATCTCTCGTCCTTATAGTCCACGCTTCACTCCCATAACATAGGACTGGTCGAGCATAATTTGATAAAGACGAGTACGAGTTGATTTTTGCACTATGAAGGTTTTAAAACTCTATTAATGATTCCCATTGATTTGTTTGAATTTCACAAGTTTCTCTGGTAAATCCAAATTTCACAAAAAGAGTTTATATCCTAAATAAGTAAACTCTTAACTCTCTCTAAAATTGTGTTATTTAAACAAAAGTTGATTGGGTATTGAGGATTTTCCACAAAAGGCCCATTATTTTAGTTTATTGGAGATATTTCCATTGAATATTATGGACTATCAAATTTAAATTATGTACTGACCATTGTAATCATCTTCAGATTAAAATATATGTAATTATCTTTAATTGGGCCAGTCATTGTGTAAAATTTTGGTTTATGTTGATTTTGATGAAATATAATCTTTGAATAGGAGGCTATAAATGTGTTGATAAGAAGCATGGATACTTATATTATTACGCACCTGGATTATATTAAAGGTAACATTAGATATCATATTATTTAAAAATTAAAGCTTTTACCACTTTCCAGGCTTCCCAACCTCAGAAGTGGGTGGCAATAACGCCAATGTCAGGAGAGGATACCAGAATGTCGAATGACAACCTGTTAGCATTTAGAAATTGACTGACTTCTTGAAAATGAAGCTTTTGTTATTTTAATTCAGGTTAGAGGAATCTGTCCCGTCGAAACGATAGTTCTTGTTGGAATCTTACTATGTTTTTAAATTTCATATTGCTGTAAGCCTATATCGAAAATTTTTTCCCCGTGTATATGCCAAAGCATAAACTGGCGTAATACAGTAACCTCTGGTTGGTGAAACCGACCCTAAAAATATAATATATAAAAATGAATGTTTGTTTGTTCGTACTTTATGCGCGGCCATACCGTTGATCCGATTGTGATGGGATTCTCTCTAGCAACTCTTTTGTTAAGGGACCCCACTTCGCAGAAATGTTTACTGGAAGCTGTTCTTCCCTCCTCCTTATAGTTTTAAATATTGGATTTTCCAACTAAAAAACAGTTACTACACTCAGACCTTTTTAGAAAAAATGGAAATTCGTTATTTACGCAACTCCTGCGTGACGGACTTCTTTTTTAAGGAAGAGGAGGGTTTATTAGTTGTCATACCTACTTAAAAGCAAGTTATTTCGGAAATATACAATGTAAATAATATATATATATATATATATATATATATATATATAAATAATTTAAACAATTGAGGAGTAGAAAGGAATATGGGCAAAACTCGCGTGTTTTCCCTTTTTCCGTTCAATGGATTTTTGGGATCGCCATTTTGTAGTTAGCCTGAATTTTTCGTTTCGATATATCGATTACAGCAGCTGATTGTATCAATTAAAATAAACAACACATGTTATGCGGTTTAGTTATACAGAAAAACCTGTGTATGAAAGGAACATAACGTTCCTTAAATATATTTCCCCGTCTTGGCAGTTTACCCTTCTTATAAAGGGTTCCTAAATTACAAGCTGGAATTTCTCTAACGCACTGTAAGGGTTTTACATGTACGCTTTGAAAGACATAAACGTATTGACTGAAATACAGACAAAATAGTGTATGTAACACAGCCTCAGTTTGCACGGCAATACAAAACAACTTTATTACACAAAAGCGAGACGGAACTCAATTATAGGAGGACTGAAAGAGTTTCCCTACTCCCTCGCAGGTAACGTAAAGCAGCAAGGAAAAGCGAGGGATTCCTCGCTGTCACACATAAGCAAGGGTATCCCCGCAATACAATGAAAAACACAAGAAGGTAAAACGATAAATGCAGAAAGCGTACATATGCAGAATTTTCACGTATGGTCATTAATACTGTAATTAGAACGTGCTTAAGAATAATTTTACGTCTAACTGATGGTAAAAAATTAATATTGGTACTTTAAAACCATTCCTTTTCCGGGTTATGAAGGTTTCCGGCTGATACAGGCGATTTTACATAAAAATCGTACCGTTATGGAGATTTTTTCCACTCTACAGGTTTTCTTCTTATAAAGGTTCCGGCTAAGACATGTTTTACTGTATATCAATTGCCTAATATCTCAAAACGTTATTTTTTTAATTGTGCCCATATTCCATTCAACTCCCCAATTATAGTAAAATAAAAAACACATTTTATTATAACGAAAACATTTTTTTTCTGCTGAAAGTATCAATCGAATAATATAGCACATTAATATTCATTCATAGGCTACTAGTTTGGAACTGGAAGATATTGCTTCAAAATCAATATATTTTCTCTGTGTTCTGGTGTCAGCCGTTAGCGTAAATCACTGATGATATACTTTATAGCAAAAAACGCTTTTAACAGTAATCTGAGTCCGATGTACGGGCGTCAACAATCATCATCATCATCACGTCCTTTCAAGTATTAGGCCCAGTGGCCGCGTTACGGTCTCCCGCCATCTCCGGAAAGGTCGACCCACAGATCTGTCTGCCTCGAGAATGTAGTGAAGAATTTGTTTGGTATTCTTGACGATCCATGCGCTGATATGGGCTAGCCAATTGTTTCTATATTCTTGGAGGTATCAGATATAGGTACGATGTTTAACTCTCTGGCTATTGTTGAATTTCCTTGATGGTCTAGAAGCTATAACCTGCAGTTCGTCGCAGAAATTTCATCTCCGTGGCTGTAATATGACGATCATCCTGGGTTCTGATGGTCCAAGCTTCACTGCATAACAGATTATGGGTCATAGCGAGAATTTTATAGATTTTCATTCTTGTGTGTCTCTGCACTTTTGATGGTTTAAAAACTTGGTTGTAATTCTTAAAAGCTTTATTTTAGTTTTGTATTTTAAAGGATATATCACATTCCTCATTATAAGTTAGATTATATCCTAAGTATTTAAATGAATTAACTTGCTCTAATATTGAATTCTGAATACAAATTTTACTTCTTACTGGAATTTCCCTTGAAAGGCCATAACTTTAGATTTTGTTGTTGATATTTCCATGTTAAAATCGTTGGGCTATTATATTAAGATGATGAGTGGAATATTGTAATTCATCTTCATTATTGCCGAAAAGAGCCTGATCATCTGCATATAAGAGTGTGTCTAAAATTGTCCACAATCATAGTTTTTTTTCCAGAAAAAATAGGACATTTATACCTAAAAATGCATTAAATTTGACACAATATAGTAAAATACATGAGAAAATTAGGTGAAAAGTAGAGTACGTAATAGGCCTACTTATCCAATTGGTGTTACATCGGATTAAGGTAGAGTCTTTTACTGGAGTATTCTTAAATTTCAATCTCTGCCTGATGGAGGATACCTGAAGAATCGACTTCATCATTGCTTTCATCCGAATCAATTCCAGCGTTGCTAAAAAGCGATTAAGTAAGGAATCATCCACATTAAAAATTGTCGGTAGAGGTGATTGGTTCTTCGCCCCATTTTTTTGCAAGGCTACTTCCCTGGTCGGTTTTTACATTTCTGATATGTGCGTCTGTACTGTACTGTAAGCCCATGTTTTTCCTTTACAGAGATTTAGGCGCCTCCCTCTACAGGGAAATAACACTTGTTTCGTATAGATGTCATTTTGAGTGGTACGTGATCAGCGTTCCGCCTCATACTGACATCTAGGAAACCAAGGTGGTACTAGGACGGGAAAATTCGGTAAATTTTGCTTGAGGTGGGAGAATAACATTAACTACGATTGAGGGAAGTAGATTATACAGGGAGTGATTGGAAGGCATTAGCTCAGGATAGGGATGTATAGAGAGCTTATGTCCGCGCAGTCATGAAACTTTAATGTGCAGTTAAAATATTACAGTATTTATAGTAAAAATACATTTAAATTACTTGTTATAAGAGAATTTACTTAGTATGGTCTTCGGCCTCCTTGCTTCAGGCACACTCCAGTAAGTGGTGTGACACTCAGACATTCCAATCCTTCTTTGCAGTCATAGGGTAATGGCGGCACGGTGAGTCCTGAGTATACTCCACAATACTCTCCTTCGTCTGAAAAACCACACGACCGCTGATGTTAGTTTAATAAGTAAGAATTTGACCTATTCTATGCCCATTGACATCAAGTTATTGTGAAACTGCACATATGTACATATTGAACATAATTGCACTTCTGACATAAATATGTTTCCACTATATTATCATAAGTAATGTCACGAGTGATTTCCAAATTATCGATAAATTCACGACTCACGAAGTGAGGAGTGAATTTATCTACAGAATTTGAAAATCAAGAGTGGCATTTGTTAGGACTATTTAACGAATAAATTAAGCTGTTTACTCACAAATCATTATTTAACTATAGTTATTTTAAAATATTTATATATTTAATGTTAAACGGCTATGTCTGAAAACAAATGAGAAACGATTGTTCATCACTGCAACCAGATCATATTATTTATTGCCAAAGGATCGCAATATTGTATGAATGCACCCTAGTGGAGAAATTTATAACCAACATTATAGGTATTAATCAATTTCTGATGTCCTATGATGTAAATATGTATATTATATTTTTCTGCAACGTTATTTCTTGGGAAATAATTCGTTTAAGAAAGTGAAAATACGTTGGTCACGTGAAAATATTTGGTCGTGCGGGGAAGGATATACATTTTAAGCGAACAATCTAATAAAAGTAATGACTGAAATAAAAAAAAACGTAGAGGACGATTGTAAAAATATGTTTCATTTTATAATCATATAAGATCTTAAATATAAAATTGGTATCTGGTATGTCAGTACTGTTAACTAGTACCTGTTAAAATGCAGAAGATGAAACACTGTTTTTGAAAGACCTACATATTGGAACTATTTAATAATTTAGTTGAGGAAGACTGACTTCCAGGTACCAATTTTATATTTAACATCTCATTACATAACCTCAACGGTGCTTTAATATGAATTTAATAAGTGTTGACTATTTAACTCATGCCCCAAATGGGAGTCAATGACCAATCACGTTTCAATGATTTCTGTTTTACAACCAATCAGAGTCGTGTTTCACCAAATATTTATCAGTGTTATAATTACCATATTAAAGAAAGCTCCTCCTTACAATATTGCGTTCCTTTGGCAATAAATAGTATGATCTGGTTGCAGTGATAAACAAAAGAAGCGGTAGAAGCGTACCTATCGTTTCTCATTTGTTTTCAAACATCGCCGTTTACATTAAATATATAAATATTTTAAAATAACTATAGTTAAATAATGATTTGTGAGTAAACAGCTTAATTTTATTCGTTAAATAGTCCTAACAAATGCCACTCTTGATTTCCAAATTCTCTAAATAAATTCACTCCTCACTTCGTGAGTCGTGAATTTATCGATAATTTGGAAATCACTCGTGGCATTACTTATGATAAACAAATAACTTGACAAATGTAAGGAAATAATCATTACTAAAGTAAGTTAGCTTTGTTATGTAACATCCTCTAGGGAGCATCCTTCTCTCCACTTGGGGATGTAGTAGTACAGAGTATATACTAAACAAGGATGGATATGATACATTGCATATATCAAAAGACATAATTTTATAAAATTGATGATTGATACACAGAACGTATATTGCAGTAATTAAATAAATAAATAATTGTAATATAATCCATCCATAATAATTCTGCCGAAGGCAGGTCTTTCAACATAGCATTTTCATGCTATGCTTGCAGCTTTACTAGGGAATTGTAGGTGTGGTAGCTTCCCATTGCTTTCCACACCGGTGAGGATGATGATGATGATAATGATAAGGATGATGATGATGGCCATATGATTTCGGGGACCGTTTGGGCCTTAAAGTTTTCCTGAAATTGTCTTACAGGTGAGGAAAAAACCCCGATAAAAACCTCACCCAGAAAAACTGCCCCGACCGGGGATCGAACCTGGACCCGGTGCTTGGCAAGGCAGCACACTACCTCGTTGTAATATAATAATAATAATAATAATAATAATAATAATAATAATAATAATAATAATAATGAGCATCATCATCTGATATGGATTTAGGTCGAATGTTGACCTTTTTCGGTCAAACTGGTCAAGGGTGGTTTCTTCGGACATCCACATCTTTTTCATATTTTTTTAATAGATTCTTCGGTAAATTGTCTTTTGTATTGTGTCGACATGTTGAAGACATAGAGATTTATAATTTTCTGTTTTTAGTTACTTTCAGTTTTCTATTTCTATACTAGTTTTCTAGTCTATGTGTAGTTGACCATATAATAATAATAGTAATAATGATAATAATAATAATGATAATGATGATGATGATGATAATAATAATGATAATGATGACAATGATGGTAATGCTAATTATAATGACGATGAAAAATGCGATGATAATGATGATGATGATGACGACGATGATGATGATAATGATGATAATGATAGTAATAGTGATAAAAATAATACAGAACGAGGAAATATGTGAGAATTGATATGAATGTAAGAAAGTTAGGCCTATAAGCTGTTAAAAATACTAGTATTAACAAATATCATGTTATCGTGCCTAACATAATTAAATAATTCATGCCGAAAGGGACTTACTCCATTTTTATGAAATTGAGTTTTTTCATGAATAGGCTACTGCTAGATTTCAGAAATCGAGTCTCGGCCACTCCATGTGGGTTTCGCGATGGACGAAACGGAGCTTGGCATGTTTTCTCGGGGTTTTCTCCCGTTTTCCACTGCCACAATATCATTCCACCATTTCCCCACACTCATCTCATCTATTTCGTTCATCTGCCCCCGTTACGGTGCGTCAGGTGGTCGGCCGGCACCCTTGTCATTCACAGATCTCTATATAGGGGGCTCATCTCTTCTCATCCTCGACCCGACCCTGAGTTGGACACGAGTTGAGGATATTTATTTTTTATTTAATTACTACTAGTTTTCACTTATACTCAAAATAGTGAAGCATGAGTGAAGCTCTTTTATCGGAAGAACTTGCACGGAGGAGGTCAAAACATGCTAACACAAAATCACAAATTCGTAAAACATAAACTGAAGGCTTTTCTGCATGAAGCGATTTAATTGGAAAATAGTCATATTTGTGGAATGATTCTAAGTTTGATGTAAAGTATATCTTTATTATTAATATTATTTCACAATCCATGACAGAGTAGGATGAATGTTATGTGACAGAGATAATAAAGCCTGTCTCACAAAATTCGTATTATATACAAAACTGTTAATATTGTATAATTGAATAGTTGCCCCGAAAAGAGATATAACCCACATCAATTCGAAAGTTGAGTTTCACTTGATTCGTAATCTATCCGGATAATACCACGCATGGTGCATGTAAAATTATCCATACTCTCCTCAAGACCTGTTTTATTGATTTTTAAAAGTTGGCATTCAAGCGAATAGTGATCTATACGTAACAAAATGGCGGAAGCAGTTAGTGAAGTCATTAATAGCAGTGCACAAAAACAGTTATTGCACATGTGCAAATTCATTCCACCACAGTTTCGTGTATTCTAATCAGAATCTTAGAGAAATTGAGTGAAAATAAGGAAGACAAAAAAATGTAACGAAATAACATTAGATGGAAAATAAATACTGTAAACGGATTAAGTATCGGCCGCGGTGGACTAGTGGTTATGCTCCTTGCCTCTGGTCCCGAGGGTCGCGGGTTCAAAACCGGCCGGGGTCGATGGATTTCTTAGGATGGAAAAATCCAAGGAGCAAGTCCTCCCGGAGGGACTTTAAGCCGCGGGTCCCTAGTCTGAACATTTTCAGGCTCGTAAAAGATCCTTAAGCCTGAATGAGGCCTCTAAGCAAAATTTACCGATTTTTCCCGTCCTAGTACTATCTTGGTTTTCTAGATGTCAGTATGAGGCGGAACGCTGACCACGGACCACTCAAATGGCATCTATACGAAAACAAGTGTAATTAAATTAGTATGGTTCAAATGCTTCCCTGTATGGGGAGAGCGCCTAAATCTCTGTTAAGGGAAACATGGGCTTACAAGAAGAAGAAACGGATTAAGTTAGGCATTTTTCTAGCTGAATCAGTGTTCAATATGTAGTTTCTATTTTCTTATTGTAGCAGTCTTGGGTTAAATATGTGTTATATCATTTTTCCACTCTATAGGGATAGATCACTTTTGCACTCAATTTTATATTAAATTCTTCATATTTAGTTATTAGCATGTTATTTTGCATTTAGATTGGCTCTATATAATTCAAATAGGATGAGAGATTAAATTGTGTGTGATATAATGAAGATAATAGCCTCAAGATGAACATTATACTTTTTTTCGTTTTCCCACACAATTGTAGTTTCTGGATTATTTTCGGAGCAATTATTTAATTGCAAATAAAATACAACTCACCAACAAGAGTGACACAAACTTCACAACATCCGCAAAAACTTCTTCTAGACCTTACTTGGTCACTTCTGCAGGGTGGTCGATGGCTTGCTTCCACATTCTGAACGCAGTTCACATTATCACATGCATTATGGTCACATATCAGTGAGGAAGCTGTTAAAAAGCAAGCCGCAAATATACCCAGGAGTACAAACCGCAACATTCTGTTAAAAATTCAAAATGCTTATGAGTCAATTTCCTCTCGACATCTCTTATCAAATAATACCTTTAAGAAATCAAGAATTATTTCTGATTAAAATTATCATACGTATGGCTAATTTGTAGAGTGAAGACTAAATTCCCTTTGCTTAAAACGTAGCGCGGTAGATTAGATTTATTTAGCCTGGTGGAGTTAAGGTCATGTAGCCTTCTCTTCCACTCACCAGGACAAACATATATTACATCAGAATATAACAATCTCAATTAACTTTAATATTAAATACTAAATACAGATTTGATCAAAAATATAATATCTATTATATTACAATCTATAATGCAACCAGTTAATGTTAGTTAAAATTAAGACTAAAACTAATAATAAAATGTATACAAGCAAGACATATTAAATTGTCCCTGTCTAATGTATATAAAAAACAAAGAAATGTAATGAGATATAGAAAACTAATTTTACGATTATACAATATTTAAAACAAAACAAATGAAAATATTTGTTAGTCTTAATATTATTTTCATAAATAATTTAATTTGTTAATTGTTAAAAGAAAACTATCAGTGAGGTGTATAAGTTAGTTTGTTATTAAATAATTCTTTAGTTTGTTTTTGAAGGATGTTGTAGTTTGACAGTCTCTGACATAGGGCGGAAGGGAGTTCCATGTTTTGGTAAGTGAGACCGTAAAAGATAATGAATAATATACAGTGTGATGAGGAGGGATATAAAGGACAATGTGCTTATGGGATCGAGTGTCAAGATTATGTGTGTCGGATAGTCTGATGAAGCGGCGTGATAAATAATTAGGCGATGATGTGTGAAGTATTTTATAGAGAAGGGATAGGGAATGGACAGTTCTACGATCTCTTAGACGAAGCCACGATAATTGTTCCAGGGACGGTGTAACATGGTCAAATTTGCGAATGCCACAAATAAAACGTGCGCTGGAATTAAGAACACGTTGAAGTCTTTGAGTGAAAATAATATATAGAATCTGCGTCACGAGGGGTAGATAATGTAACTCAGATATCTGTAAATGTAAACAAACTGGACACGGGTTGTACTAATTAGAAGCACAGAGCTAACTGAGAACTCATTCGTGTATATGCACGATACAGCTATCATAGTGAACCATGTGTTAATGCAATCTGTTTAGTCCTGGTCTGACTGCAGAGAATTATATGTATTATGTAATATAATATATCCTGGACTTATTTTTTTATTGAATCTCCAGTAACACTGGTCAACATGATTTTTGTCTCATGAGTACCAATTGTTGTACTTAATGCAGTTTTTTTATCGTGTTTTCAAATATGTATTCGGAATTTCTCCATCAACCACAGTTCTTTTATTTCAATTTCAATTAATGGATTTAATAATATTATTATTTTAATGAACGCTTTTCGTCCATTTGTCCATTGTAAAATAAAATCAAATGTGCTAACTCAGGAGATTTCAGCTATGGAAAAGAGATATCAAGACAAATGGAATCCTAATATGCTGGCCGATTATTGTTGGACCATCAAGAGGGATACTCCACAGGCACCTAACATACCGGATGGTGAAATTAGGGTTCGAATCACACTGAGCAACAAATAATACAGTTTTTTGTCCCAGAAAGAAAAATATGTGATTCTGATAGTATTTTTTCTCCTGAATTCAAATGTGATATCGATTTTTCTCGATCGCGCAAGGTTTCCGAGATACAAGAATTTATAATTTCAAACACTTTAATATTTTCTACATTCGTAACTGCACAATATTCGAACATTCGGACTCACCTAGAAAGTAAGGAATGACGATTTTCTGCTATAGCAATATGTCTTTGGGAATCAAATGTGGGACATTCAAATAACAGATGTGAGAATAGTCTGGCTGGTGTTCTTGCAAATAAAGGTATCTGCACCTATTCTCGACTTATTAATTTGCCTTGAAGTAAATACTGTATATTAAATATTTTAAAGTACGTTCAAAATTATTTCTACTTAATTGCACAAAATTCATAGTTGAACTGAAATGTTTATCATGTAGTCCACAATAAAATGTTTATACGCTCTGACATAGGGTTACTTAATTAAATCTTATTAAAATGAATTGGTTAGCCTATATTACCCAGAGAAAAATGATGGTATTAGTTCTGCTACATGGAAGACAATTAGTTTTTTCTTATTATTTTTACCTCTGCGGTATTAGAAAATTTAACATTAAAACATTTTTAAGTGTACAACCGACAGAGGAATGTGTGTTGCTAAAGTAATTTGTTATATTGCAATGCACTTTTAAAATTATTTTTAAGTAATTTAAACACATTCGTTGAGTTTTATAGATTCTACTTCATAATTTATCTATCGTTCATTATATACATTGAAGACATATGCAATTTTAGTTACTTTTATTGGATACATTTTTATTTTTATGCGGTGCTTCTTGGGGGTCTTAAACGCGAAAAGATTGTGAATTTGAAATGTCTAGATACATAAATGTAATTATGATACGTTACCTTTCTATGTACGAACCGCACTAATACTACCACACTCACACTGAGCCATTTATATAGTTGTGAATGCTATGGATTTTTATTTATTAATGTAAGGAAATATGTGTAATTCATACTAATGATATATATTTATAGATATGTGACGATATCCATAACATTATAGCCTATTGTTTCTTAAAACACTAAAATATAACTTGAAACGAATAATAATATTTTTTTTTGTGTACCCGTTGGGTTTAATTCCTCTAATAATAATAATAATAATAATCATCCTAATAAACAAATGTATATGAATATTTTAATGTATGCAGACGATCTGGTAATTATACAGAAGTCAGAGGATAATTTACAAAGATCCATTTACATGTTGAATCAATTAGGACTTATAATCTCAAGTCAATGCGGACATGGGCTCATCTGGGGTAAAATTTTCCGGAGGTCAAATAGTCCCTCATTCGGTTCTCCGGGCGGGGACTACTTCAGGGAACCCTAAATTATTTGAGAATAAAGTACTTAGGAAAATTTTTGGATCAAAGAGAGATGAACAGACAGGTGAATGGTGAAGACTACATAACAATGAACTACGTGGTCTGTATAGGAAGCCAGATATAATAAGAACAGTTAAGTCTCGTAGACTGCGATGGGCAGGATATGTTGCGCGTATGGGGAATGAAAGACGTGCATGGAAGCTTCTTGTAGGAAAGCCAGAGGGAAAACGCCCAGTTGGTAGACCAAGAATGAGGTGGGAGAACAACATTAACTATGATTTGAGGGAAGTAGATTATACAGGGAATGATTGGAAAGCATTAGCTCAGGATAGGGATTTATGGAGAGCTTATGTCCGCGCGCGCCATGAACCTACGGGTTCGATAGTGCCAGTGAGTAAGTAAGTAATCTCAAAGTCTCAACTTCAAAACTAAAATTATGGCTTTTCAGGGCAAAGTGCCAGTCAGAGCAAAAATAGTAATCAATAATGAAATAATACAACAGATAGAACACTTTAACTATCTTGGTTCAGATATAACATATAGCTATGATTGGGATATACATAATAAATTAAACCGATATCAAATGATGTGTGGCACCGTAAGAAGAACCCTCCGAAAGACTCGAAGAGAAACTGAGCTCAGGTTTTATAAAATTTAGGCTGTTCCTGTTCTTTTATATGGATCTGAATCTTGGGTACTTACAAAAAAAAGATATCTGACACATTCAAGCCACTGAAATGAACTTTTTAAGATCCGTAAAAGGATGTACACACATGGATAGATTACACAATGAATCAATAAGAAATGACTGGAGATATTTTCAATATTCGATAAACTAGAAGAGCACAAATACCAATGGAAAGAACATTTAGACAAAAAGGACAATACAAGATTACCCAAAAAATCAATGCCTACAAACCACATGG
Source organism: Diploptera punctata (assembly GCA_030220185.1). Classification (NCBI taxonomy): domain Eukaryota; kingdom Metazoa; phylum Arthropoda; class Insecta; order Blattodea; family Blaberidae; genus Diploptera; species Diploptera punctata. The sequence goes on along the minus strand of JASPKZ010003643.1, from coordinate 8,434 downwards.
AAAAATATCTTTGGCGAGCGCCAAGGAAACGATGGACTTGAGACCGGAAACAGGTCGCATTGACCTGATCCTGGAAAGGAAGAAGGAGAAGAAGAAGAAAATAATATAATTTACCATCATAGGACATCAGAAATTAATTAATAACCTATAATGTTGGGTTATTAACAATAGTTTGATGTTTCATTTTTTCTCCACTAGGGGGTATTCTTACAATATTGCGATCCTTTGGCAATAAATAATATGATCTAGTTACAGCGATGAACAAATGAAGCATAACAAACATTTCTCTATTTGTTTTCAAACATCGCCCTTTACATTAAATATATACACATTTTAAAATACTTACTCACTGGCACTATCGAACCCGTAGGTTCATGGCCAGCGCGGACATAAGCTCTCCATACATCCCTATCCTGAGCTAATGCTTTCCAATCATTCCCTGTATAATCTACTTCCCTCAAATCATAGTTAATGTTGTTCTCCCACCTCATTCTTGGTCTACCAACTGGCGTTTTCCCTCTGGCTTTCCTACAAGAAGCTTCCATGCACGTCTTTCATTCCCCATACGTGCAACATGTCCTGCCCATCGCAGTCCTACGAGACTTAACTGTTCTTATTATATCTGCTTCCTATAAAGACCATGTAGTTCATTGTTATGTGAGTCTTCTCCATTCACCTGTCTGTTCATCTCTCTTTGGTCCAAAAATTTTCCTAAGAACTTTATTCTCAAATACTCGTAATCTCCTTTCCTCCCTTAAAGGAAGAGTCCATGTTTCGCACCCATATAATATAACTGGTAGAAATAATAGTTTTATATATTTTCAGCTTAACGTTTTTTTGAAAGGAGTTGGGACAAGACATTCAAAAGTCTCTGCAATGCATAATAGCATGCATTTCCAGAATTGAGCCTATGCTTAATTTCTTTGTGCGTCTCATTCCTATTTGTGATTATTGTTCCTAGGTATTTGAATTCAGCCACTTTTCCTCAAAATTTCCCTCATTTGTCATTAGCCGTCCCATCTCCCATTATATACTGAATTTCTACAGGTGACCCACATATTAGTCTTACTGATATTACTTCCAGTCCTAATAATTTCTTAGTGTTTACTCAATAGTGTGTGTTGCGGTGGCCCTTTAGGTACCTCCTCGCTATCGGCCAATAGTACTACATCATCAGCATAAACTAACAGCTTATTAATACCATTCAGTTGTAAGCCTTCCTCATTCTCTAAAAAGATTTAATGGCATGCTCTAGTACAAAATTAAATAGTAGAGGAGATAGTGCATCTCCTTGCTTCAACCCATTCTGGATTTCAAAAGTGTCTGAAAACTGTTTGCCTACACGCACACCCTACTCTTTGTGCCATTTAGACACATTCGTATAAGTCTAACCTAACTGTTTTAGGAATTCCGAACTCCAGCAGGATACTATATAACTTCTCTCTCCCTCTTAATTGAATCATACGCTTTTTTGAAGTCGACATATAGTTGATGTACAGTGCCCATTATATTCCCATTTCTTTTCTAAAATCTTTCTTATACTAAAAATCTGATCTGTTGTAGACCCTGTTTTCTTCTTCTAAATGCACATTGATGATCTCCTAGAATGTCATCAATGTAGGGAGTAAGTCTGCTTACTAATATATTTGTAAGAATTTTGTATGAAGTTGAAAAGTAATGAGAATGCCCCCTGTAGTTGTTGCAATCAGTTTTATCTCCTTTCTTATAAATTGGTACGATAATTGATTCCTTCCATTCATCTGGAAAGAGCTTCTTTTTCCAAATCATACTAAGCAACCAGCATATCTTGTCCATCAATTTTCTCCCCCCTGATTTTATCAGTTTGCTGCTGGGATCTCATCTGAACCTGATGCTTATACATCTTCAATTTTTCAATCGACATTTCAACCTCTAATGCACTTGGCTCTGCGACTAGCATTTCTGCTGTCTGTAACTTATCCTCCTCAATGTCCTGTTCTGTATGTACATTTAATAGCTGATTAAGTAACTTTTCCATCTATTAATATACTCCTAGAATTTGCAATCATATCCCCATTTCATTTCGAATTATGTTTGTCTAGCCTGAAACCCTTTCTTCTCGATACTAACTAACCCGATATAATTCTCTAATGTTCCTATTTTTGCATTCAATTCAAGATCATTATCTTCTCTCTCAAATATTCTCCCCTTTTTACTCTTAGTACTTAGTGGTTTCCCGTCAATACTACCCCAATTGCCTAATTAACTCATTTGGCTCGTGTAACCATTTAATTTTGCTAGTTTCCTTTCCTTTACAATGCGGAAAGTCTCATCAAACCATTTCTGTTTGGCCGCTTTTTAAACAACAATGCTTTCTATGCTGACAATTTAAGGTATCTCTATAGCCTCCCAGTCGTTATTTATATCAGGTTCTTCTTCGTTTGCACATGGCCATCTGAAGATTCAAGACTCAAATCTATTAGAATTTTGATTGGGATCTTGCCCGCATTTCATCATTCTCAAGTTTTTTAATTCATATTTTACAGAATCATCTTAGCATTCGTTCTCTCATAAGCGATAGCCGTTTCTGGAATTTCAACTCTGACCATATGAATCCGAATGCAGTCTGTCCTCTAACTGATCTACATCAATGAGCTGCCTGTGCCAGCGGTTTATCCCTATACTTGACTACTGGTTCCGATTTTCTCCCATCTGGGGACGTCCAGTAAATTTATGAATATCCTTATGCGAAAGGTTGTGCTCTTACAATCGATTCTTTGATTTGCAAATGTGATAATCTAACACCACGTTGCCGGTACTATCTTCTGAACACTGAATTTGCCTATGTTGTTTGAATATACTTCCCGTCCACTTTTGCATTAAAATCTCCAAACAATTTTCATGTATATCGTGAAGCTATCAAACACATCCTAATTCTTCATAGAACTCCCTGACTGTCATCTTTAATCTTCTGTGGGGGCATGGTACATTAACAATTATAAAAATCAGTCGTTGACCCCTTTAGAATATGGATGATATCCTATCATTAACAAACTAAATATCTCGGATAGAGATATGATCCTCCTTCTGCTAAAAACCCGTTCCAAATGCAGGTCTTTCTGCACCCCCCATAGAAGAATCAAAGGTTCCTGAATCCTGACTACCTTCTCCTGGCCAACCTAACTTCCTGTAAAGCGAACTATATCCAAGTGCGATTTAATCTAGTTTCCCGCCTTTAATATCTCTATTGTCCCACTATTGTAATAAAGTCATAACATTCCATGTTCCTAGGAACAGTGTCCCTGTGTTTGAGCCTTTGGCATGGGTTCCCTGAATAGTCCCCGCCCGGAGTAACCGAATGGGGGACTATTTTTCCCTCCGGAAAATTTTACCACCAGATGACCCCCATTCCCCCGCCATTTATTTCTTTCTTGACGGTTGTATTTTTATACGGTGAAAGATCGTCACGCTTTGCGCCAAGGTACTTTTTTTCGTCTGCTTATCACCTTCGACCAGTCCGGCATGGGTAACCCTATCGGCAGCAATGCTACCGACCGGCATAGCTCTCAGGATCATTTAAAGCACGCAAGCCACTCCACACGACAAGGTAAAGATACCATGGAGGGACCACAATTTTAAAAATAACTATAATTTAATTAATGATTTGTGAATAAACATCTTAATTTTATTCGTTAAATAGTCCTCGCAAATGCCCACTCTTTGATTTCCAAATTCTCTAAATAAATTGGAAATCACTCGTGGCATTACTTATAATAATTATTAAAATAATAATAATGATTAATAAAATAAATTATAGTGTGATTATATCCTTATATGTAGGGGGTAGGTAATATTTAAAACAAATATGTGAGAATTGTATTTAAAGGAATTATAACTGTGGGTTCAAATGTTAGTAAGGAAATATACTGTACAACTCTTTTGTTATTTATGGTAATGTAATCCATGCTCTTATAAAGTGTCCACCGCTGTGTCACGCAGCGGGCCCAGGTATGATCCCCGGTCGGGGCAGTTTTTCTGGATGAGGTTTTTATCGGGTTTTTTCCTCACCTGTAAGACAAATGTCAGGAAAACTATAAGGACCAAACGGTCCCCGAAATCATATGGCCATCATCATCATCCTTCACCGGTGTGGAAAGCTACGGGGGAAGCTAACACACCTACAATTCGCTAGTAAAGCTGCAAGCGTAGCATGAAAATGCTATGATTGCAGTGAAGGACCTGCATTCGGGCAGAATTATTGTGGATGGATGGATCTTATAAAGTGTTTATACATTCGTATTTAAAGGGGTTTATTTGAATTCGACTATATGATAATTGCATTTTTAATCAATTTTAATCCATTATCCACGAAGTAGAGTGATAAAATTGTATTCCCCCTTATTTTCCATCTTTTCAATATATACAAGTTTATGGTGAATTATTAGAGTCTTAACGATCAATTGAAATTGTACATGCAGTGAAAAGTAATGATCCATCCATAGTAATTCTGCCCGAAAGGCAGGTTCCTTCACTGCATTTTTCATGCTATGCTTGCAGCTTTACTAGGGATTGTGTAGGTGTGGTAAGCTTCCCGTTTGCTTTCCACACCGGTGAAGGATGATGGTGATGATGATAATGGTAAGGATGATGATGATGATGGCCATATGATTTTCGGGGACCGTTTGGGCCTTAAAGTTTTCCTGACATTTGTCTTAACAGGTGAGGAAAAACCCCGATAGAAACCTCACCCAGAAAAACTGCCTCGACCGGGATTGAACCCGGACCCACTGCGTGAAAAGGCAGCACGCTACTCGAGACCACAGCGGTGGACAAGTAATGATTAATGTAATTAATTATTTTTCTTAAAATGTTGATTAAATATGCACCATGTGTCGTGGTTATAGATCAAATATATGTAATTATCTTTAATTGGGCAGTCGATTGTGTAAATTTATGGTTTATGGTTTATTTCTTGATGAAATATAATCTTTGAATAGGAGGCTATAAATTTGTTGATAAGAAGCAATGGATACTTATATTATTACGCATATGGATTATTAAATGGTAAAATTAGATATCATAGTATATTTAATAATTAAAGCTTTTATGTATCCTCCTTCAAGGCTCCCCAACTCACAAAGTGGGTGCAATAACGCCAATGCCAGGAGAGAATACCAGAATGTCAAATAACAACCTAGTAGCACTTAAAAATTGACTAGCTCTTGGAAATTGAAGAAATTGCGGTATTTTTATTTCAATTAGAGGGACCTGTCCCGTAAACGAGAGTTCTCCTTGAATCTTAATATTTTGTTTTAATTTTCATATTGCTGTATATCGAAAATATTTTAGGATAATTGTCTGAAGTAATAAATTAATCACCGTTCCCATTCAAACCTCCCACATTTTAATTAATCAAATACTTCTCATAGCATGGGAAATTAGGAAATGAGTTTGGTATTAAAAGAAAGATAAACTACCCTCAGGGGTCCCCATCTAGGGGATATGTGGATGGCAACCACAAGGTGCCCAAGCTGAGCAAAACAATGCTTGCTTCCACTTACTTGTGTTTTGCTCCTTACTTTTATCTTTAACCGATCTGGTATTTCTTCCTTTCTTCCACTTACTTATACCAGACTCTTTTAACTTTACTATCTAACCTCTCTTGGTTAACTCTTGTTTTTTTTCGACCCCAACCCTATTTGAGCATCCGAGGGCTAATCACAAATAGGAATGAGATGCACAAAGAAATTAAACATAGGCTCGATTCTGGAAATGCGTGCTATTAATGCATTGCAGAGACTCTTGATGTCCCAACTCCTTTCAAAAAACTTTAAACTGAAAATATATAAAACTATTATTCTACCAGTTATATTATATGGGTGCGAAAAATGCACTCTTACTTTAAGAGAGGAAAGGAGATTACAAGTATTTGAGAATAAAGTACTTAGGAAAATGTTTGGACCAAAGAGAGATGAACAGACAGGTGAATGGAGAAGACTACATAACAATGATCTGCATGGTCTTTATAGGAAGCCAGATATAATAAGAACAGTTAAGTCTCGTAGACTGCGATGGGCAGGACATTTTGCACGTATGGGGAATGAGAGACTTGCATGAAAGCTTCTTGTAGGAAAGCCAGAGGGAAAACGCCCACCGTGGTAGACCAAGATGATGTGGGAGAAATAACAATTAACTATGATTTGAGGGAAGTAGATTAAACCAGGGAATGATTGGAAAGCATATTATCTCAGGATAGGGGATGTATGGAGAGCTTATGTCCGTGTCGGCCATGAAACTACGGGTCTCGATAGTGCCAGTGAGTAAAGTAAGTAAGTGAGGGCTAGGGAGTCTTTCTTTTCTTCCATTTCTTCTTTCCTTTATTTATTTTTCTTATCTCCTCCAGAGTCCACCGCTGTAGTCTCGAGGTGGCGTGCTGCCTTGTCGCGCGGCGGGCCCGGGTTCGATCCCCGGTCGGGGCGGTCTTTTTGGGGGGGGGGTTTTGTCGGGGTTTTCCTCACCTGTAGGACAGGTGTCTCGGGGGCTTTGGGGCCGCGGGCGGTCCCCGGAATCATAGGGCCATCACCATCTCATCAAGCATCCTTATCATTATCAGCATCATCAATCATCGTCGTCATCCTTCACGGTGTGGGAAAGCTACGGGAAGCTAGCCACACCTACAATTCTCTATAAAGCGTGCAAGCGTAGGATGAAAATGCTATGATGCAGTGAAGGACCTGCCTTCGGGCAGAATGAATACTATCGATGGATCTTCTCCAGAAAAGCCCCCATCACTGGTCCTTGCCTTCCTTTGGCCAGCAAAACAATCGAAAAGGAAATAGTTGATTGAATGCTTTCAAGTTATAACGAGATTTTCCGGGAAATGCTGGAGGGAAAAATTTCCTGTAGGTTCGTAACAGGACATGGCCAATACTTGAAAGGAAAGAAGAGAAGAAAGAGAAGAAGAAGAAGAAGAAAAAGAGAAACTCAAAGAATTTTTTGTTTCATTGTTTGCAGTTAATTCCCTCTGTCGCATGTTGGACAATAAATGACATAAAACAAAATGGCGACTCCTCAGCAACGAGCAACAACTGTTTTCTGGATGCAGAGACAAGTCGATAATTACAATGCCAAGCATTGCCGTAGAGAATAATGGAGGATATGACTGATGGGAAGACCCTTAAGGCATGGCTTGGAAAATTTCTCTGGCGACTGGAAGCGTTAAAAAAGTATCCGGAGGTGCTCGTTACACGTGTTTCTGAAGAAAAAATTGAAAGAAATAGAGCAGGAAAAAGGTGTTTTTAGTGTGTGACAACGAAAATTCTTTGAGTTCTCTGTTCCGTTTAATAACCGGTCTCATTTATAATAATTCCACATACTTTGTTAGTTATGATTAATTAAAAGTGGGAGGTTGAATGGCAACACCTGTATTTCATGTTTAAGGTGCTGTTCATGACTTGGTGGAGGTGGATTGCAAATAAAAGTTACGTTTTTGGACTATTAAATTAAATTAATATGGATATCGATTTAATATATAATTTAAAAAATATGTTTAATTGAAGACTCTATTCTGTGCAACACAATCGGTCCGTAACTCTTATGAGAGTACGTCATAAGAAAGTAGGGTGTAACTTGAAGGAGAGTAGCTAGAATGACGAGATGAATCAAAAAAAAAATTTAACTTACAATAATTAAAAATTATTGTGTAATTAAGTATGTATATTAATATATATATATATATATATATATATATATATATATAATATATATATGATATGAAAAGAATGCTTGAGTCGGGATTTGAACCCGAGTCTCTAAACTCTGTACGTTTAGCGCTCAACCAACTGAGCTACTCAAGAATGCCAACAAACAAACATATTTCTCTTATATATGTAGTATTCTCAATTCACACAACAGGTAGTGGGAATTCGTTCCAACACCCATCTAGTGGCCAACGTAACAGTTAAGCAATTTTTAAAGAGAATATTTACTTTATAGCAGTAACGCTTGTATATTTAGATGTTATACCTAATATTTTTGGCATTTGGCAATGAAGGCAAAATATGATATGAAAAGAAAAGACATGCTTGAGTCGGGATTTGAACCCGAGTTCTAAAACTCTGTACGTTTAGCGCTCTAACCACCTGAGCTACTCAAGAATTCCAACACAAACATACATTTTGTCATATATATGTAAAATACTTCTCAATTCGCAACAAGAGATAGTGGGAATTCCGTTCCAACACCATCTAGTGCCAACATAACAGTCAAGCAATGTTTTAGAGAATATTTACTTTATATAGCATAACTATATTTTTACATTTACAATGAAGGCAAGTTTAGATGAACAAAAAAATAATGCTGAGTCGGGGGGGATTTGAACCCGAGTCTCCAAACTCTGTACTATAGCGTCTACAAACTGAGCTAATCAGAATTCCAACACAAACATACATTTTTC
>JASPKZ010003642.1:0-102620 GCA_030220185.1 Diploptera punctata | reverse complement strand
TTTTAATTATTCTTTTTATGGATGCAAAAGGTAAGCTTTTAGTAGTATTCTGAATTAGATTGGAGCCTTTTTTGGCAAGGAAATCAGCAGTGTCATTTCCAGCAATTCCACAATGTGCTATACAAAATATTGTATTCCTGTTTTATTCTCACAATGCACATAGACATGGTACATCCCGTAGCTGAGGGGTTAAAGCAAGATGTCTTAGCACAGAGCTATGAGACTTGCACTGGTTCGAGTTTCCATGGGGGAAGAAATTTTCTCATGGAATTTTGGCTAGTATGGGACCAATGCCCACCCAGCATCATAGGATATTTGGGTAGCTACAATAAGTAGTGGCTCCAGGTTGAAGAAACCAGTTATAACGGCTAGGGACCCAACATGTTGACCACATGTCACCCCTAAACTGGCTGAATAATTGTCTACCTCTGTGATTAACACATGTGAATGTGAGGCCAGCAGCCAGATGGTAAGGCAAGGGATTTCTAGGTCTGTTGCATCATGGAGTTTATTTGTATTGCTGGGCGTCAGAGGGACCCAATGTCAATATTGGGGGACAATCTACTGTGGAAAAAAGCTAAAAAAATGAGAGGAAGAAAAATACTTCTGAAATAATAAATAGGATTATTCCTCATTGTAATCCCTTTGTAACAAATTTGGTATGGAGGCCTTGATAGGTCCCTTCACGTACAATATCTCATCATCATTGAATTATTGTTAATAATATGATTGTTATTCTTACAAATATTAATTCTTGATTATAAAGATGGAATCATTTAATAAGCCCTGTCATCTTCAATGACATCAGACTAATGCATATTTGTATATGTTAAGGGCAGATTTTAATTTTTGAGAGAGTATAATGTTATCAAAAAAGATAGTACCAAAATTTCAAGTTTCAGTAAAAACATTGCCATTAATATTATCATGCTAAAATAAAAATGTTTATTAGTCATAATATGTCAAACTCATATGATGACCTAAAAGGTAATGTAGTTGATAACAATTAGAGATAATTAAATTTTTATTAAAATTCATCGGAGAACATATTGTTTAAACAACTCACCTCATAGGATTCATGCTTCCATGATATCGTGATTTCAAACATAGTCATGTTCATCTTCAGCCATAACTATTATATCTCATACAAAAAGAAATTTGGACACTCGCACAAAGGAACACTTTAGAAATATTAAAAATGGTGAAATTGAAAAATCAGCTATAGCAGCACATAGTTTGTTGGAAGGTCATAAAATTGAAAAAGAAGCTAAACTTCTAAAACATTTGGAAAAACCTTTGGATTTGACAGTTTGGGAGAAAATATTTATTCAGGAGAACAAATTTAAATCCATGAATTTCGACATTCCGGATGAACGTGACCTCATCTCGAAGTTCATCAAATCAATACCAGATGGCAACGATATCTCGAAGTTCATCAAATCAACACCAGATGGCAACGTTATAGAGGGAGATTCCAACGAATATCCGTTAGTCATAATGGCGGTTGAAAATGAATGATAAGATCATTTGAAAACTATAGTTACCGTGTTTGATAAAACATGAAATATGAGGTAAGATGTAAAAATGACTCATTAATTTATTAATACCTCATAATGTTTACTTCCCAACATTAATTTAATATAATTAGAGATAAAATGAGCAGAATCCAAAATTCATTAAAAAGATTCTTCAGAATTCCTTGAAAGTTTCCTAATGCATAAAAAAATATAAATTGAGTACAAATGATGAAAATGAATCAATAAAAATACTGACCTTCATTATAGAGCCTACGAACTTCCACCTGTGCATGCACAGTGGCTAAACCATAGCGATCAGGCAATGCTACTACTAGTGTGAAGGGAGTGTTTTCAATTCCAGTGTAGAAGTAATGGCGTTTCATTGTAGAGGCTCGTTTCTGAAATAAAATAATGGTATGAAGAAAATAATCATATATAATCAAGTCCTATACAGAAATAATGCATGTCATTTCTATAATACACAGAGTAAAATGAAAAAAAGTTATTATCACATAAAATCATGGAACTTATTTATTAAAATGTCATTCTCGATCTTATTAATAAGCAATTGTTATTGTATCATAATTCACTATGGACTAAATTAGAGCAAGTTAACATAAATTGTAATACTTCTTGCTTTTTTATTTACTTTTATAGGAATTAATCACTATGAGGTTTAATTTATGGTGAAATTAAATTTTTCTTACCTCTCCTCATATAAATGTTCTAAGTAGATCGCGATTTCGAGACCATAACGGTCTCATCTTCAGTACTTTTTTGGCGACTGATGTTATGTCGATTGGAAGAAACTCTTCTTCTTCCCTCTGTTGGTGGACCGATGAACCTCTGGATCAGGTCAAAATTTGCTTATTTTTTAGTATTTGTTTTTTTTGCCCCCCCTTTCCCTTTGTTTGACTTCCACTCCTACATGGCACTTTAAAGTTAATGCCCTTGCCATGTCTCCAGTAATCAGGATTCAAGAACTCTGAACCATACATTAGAGAGATATACAGTGCTCGGACTCCCATGACCATTGCCAAAACAGCTCAGGACAACTTAACGGACACATGTTAAGACCCAAGAGGAACATCTAATATCCACTATCCTGCCTGAAGTCGAAACTGGGCTGGCAGAGTTAAAGATAGGGATTCCACCAATCATACTACAATTGTGGACCTTTTTTCTTTCAACAAAAGTTATATATTCCAAATGTCCTAGGTTGTCATTTTGACATTTTTGGAGTTTTCTCCTGGCATGACATACTTGTAACCCACTTCTGAGGTTAGGGTACCTCAAGGCAGGGTTACGCTGCCCCGATGATATGAGAGTTGTTGATTATTGGAAATGATGTGCCAGGAGAGGCCTTAAACTAAACTTAAGCTAATTAGGCAAATATGATATTGATAGAGATCCAGTGAGATCCAAAATTATTTTAGAAAATCAAAGTATAGAACAGGTGTCTAGTTTCAAATATTTGGGCTGTGATGTTGGCTACAATGTGGAATGAGGTACTGACTCCAAAATAAATAAATTTCAGACGGTGTGTGGAACAATACAGAGAACATTCAAAAATAAAATTAGAAAAGAAACCAAGATAAAAATGTATAATGTTATGGCGGTTCCCACAATATTGTATGGATGTGAAACTTGGGCTCCAGTGAAAAAACAGAAGGATAGAATACAGATGGCGGAGATGATTCTGAGACAAGTAAAAGGATGTACAAGACTTGATAGAATAAGAAATGAGGATATAAGAGAAGAATTGAAAGTACAGCCTTTATTGGATAAAGTCACAAATTACAGACAGAAATGGATTGATCACATGGATGGAATGAGTAAGGAGAGATATCCATTGTTAGCAAGAGGAAGACATGATGTTGGAAGACCTAGAAGACGTTGGGCTGATGCATTATGAAGTCGGAACGGGCAATTGCCTAATCCCTGGAGTGATGATGATGATGATATTGATGATAATGATGGCCAGATGGTGTTCGGGGACCGATTTGGCCTTAAAGTTTCCTGACATTTATCTTACAGGTGAGGGAAAACCCCAATAAACCTCACCCAGGAAACTTGTCCTGGCTGGGGATCGAACCCGGGCCCGCTGCGTGACAAGGTAGCATGCTACCTCGAGACCACAGCAAGTATATAAGACCAGTAAAAAGCTAAGACAAACAAAAATTGGTGCCAATATGGTATGTGATACTGTGGAATGTTTCAAGAATGCAGATTACATCAATGCAAAGCATATTGAAAAACTGATCAAAATCCAAAAGTAATGCAGTGTCCCATATACATGTCTTTATCAGGCAATAGACTAACTTCAGACTCAAGTATAAAAACTTTACAGAACCTGAACATATTTCTCCACAATATTTGCAAGTCTCCTGCATTCCAATACAGGCTATAATAGAATTTTGGATCTCTAGAAAGAGGTCCACACCCAGAGATCAAAATGGGGAACTATTTTATCTCTATATTTCCAGGAGGGTCGGCTGCGGTGGACTAGTGGTTATGCTCCTTGCCTCTGGTCCCGAGGGTCGCGGGTTCAAACCCGGCCGGGGTCGATGGATTTTTTAGGACGGAAAAATCCAAGGAGCAAGTCCTCTGGGAGGGACTTTAAGCCGTGGATCCCGAGTCTGAAGATTTTCAGGCTCGTAAAAAATCCTTAAGCCTGAATGAAAAGGCCTCTAAGCAAAATTTACCGAATTTTCCCGTCCTAGTACTCCCTTGGTTTCCTAGATGTCAGTATGAGGCGGAACGCTGACCATGGACCACTCAAAATGACATCTATACGAAAATAAGTGTAACTAAATTAGTATGGTTCAAATTCTTCCCTGTAGGGGGAGAGTGCCTTAAATCTCTGTAAAGGGGAAAAAATAGGCTTACAATTACAAAAAAAATTGCAGGAGGTAATTTGTTTTATTTTATTAGAATTATTTAAAAAAAAAAAGGCATTATTAACTCCAACCATGATCATGATTTTATCTTAATTTTTTTTTATTTTGGAATTTATCCACAATATAGTGGTTTTCCATCACCCTCATGAAATTTGCCTTCTTCAGTTGTAGAAGTCCTGAACACCTTCATTTGTAAGTCGCAGTTCAATCATACTTCTTCTCATACCATCAATCCAATCTTCTTCAGGCCTTCCCTTTCATCTTTTCTTATTATTAATTAATTATTAAAACAAGCTGGAAAAATAATCTTTGAAATAGGAAGAAAAATGTGGCATTCCTGCTGGACAATCTTGAATTGATATCTTTTCATTAAGATATTTCTTGGAAAAATTCCAGGAAAGAGCTTAACCAATATGGTTGATATTCATAGATATAAAAAGCTAATGATAGCAGACCAAGAAAATTGCTATGGAAAGCATTGCAAGTAGTTCAGATAAGTGAAAAGGTGATAGAAATATTAAAATATTAATAATTAATATCAATATTATGAATAACTGTCCACCTCTTCCTTGGCCTCTGTGCTCTCCTGACTTAAACCCACAACATTTTTTATTTGTGGGGACATTTGAAATCACTTGTTTATGCAACTCCAGTTCAAGATATAGAGACTCTTAGTGCTCGTATTCTGGAAGGCTGCTAGACAATACAAAATTATCACCTCATTAGGGAGTCCATTCGACGGCGTGTTGACGGATGCATTGGAACTAATGGAGACCATTTTGAACATTTTCTGTGATTTCCTGTTTCCCCCATCATTTTGTTATTGTGTGTTCTTGTGTGGGGTTCAGCTGTAGAAAAAGTGCTTTAAAAAGGAATAAAGCATTTCTGGACCTATGTCAATATAAGACTTTATTATTTCCTACATGCAAGAAATATTTTCCCAAATTTTTGACATACTTTTTTGTTACACCTTGTATATATATAATAAATATCAGTGAAATTGTAACAAGGCCTATAGGCCTAAGACTTGGTTGTATATAATAAAAATATGTGATATGTGTACAAGAAAGCTACTTACCATATCATCATAATGATATTTCACTTCAAGAACTAGGGAGCCAGTGCTCTGATTTATAACATTATTTCGAAACTGAAATTAATAAAACACACATTAGATAGTCTACCTTTCACTAGTTATATAATCATGATAACTCTGTTATGCCCCAGGAATTATAGCATTAAAAAAAATGTCAAATATTTTTTATTTAATCTCTTTGGACCCATACTTGATATAGATAAAACGGAATTATAGCATTAAAAAAAAAGTCAAATATTTTTTATTTAATCTCTTTGGACCCATACTTGATATCATTAAAAGGGAATTAAAGCATTAAAAAAAGGTCATTAATATTTGTTGTTTTATATTAAGTTTATCACTTCTCACCAAATGAGAAATCAAATTCAAAGAGAAAAATATATGACTTTATCAGGATTCTGAAGAAAAGAAACATATACCTAAATCAGAATTTTGAAGAGGAAAGTATATTAATATTGAGTGGAGAACATATTTTTAATAACTCACCTCATACAATTTCAAATTTATTTGAGACCATTGGTTTCGAATGAATTTTTCATTCATCTTCAGTCTCAAATTTGAAATTGTATGAGGTGAGTTATTAAAAATATGTTCTCCACTCAATATTAATGATATAACCTCATAATGTTTACTTCCCAACATTAATTTTAATATAGAGAAATATATGCCTAAAAATCAAGATTCCGAAGAAAAATATATACCCAAATCAGGATTTTAAAAAGAAAAATATATTCATAGTTAAATATGGGAAGAAAAATGTATGCCTCAATCAGGATTTTGAAGAAAAAATATATACCTAAATCATGATTTTGAAGAGAAAAATATATTCGTAAATCAGGATTTAAAGAGTAAAATACATTTATAAATGAGTTGGAGAAAATGTTTTTAAATCTCACCTCATAAAGTTGCATGTATTCATGATACTGGTTTCAAAGGTCATTCACTTTCATCATCTGTCAAACTCCAACTCACAGTATTACTTCCTACTTTCATTTTGATTAAAAGTAAAATATATGCCTAAATCAGGATTTTAAAGAGAAAAGTATATATTGAACTTTTATAGGAATGAATCACTATGAGGTTTAATTTAAGATAAATTCAAATGTTTCACATCTCTCCTCATAATTAATTTTCTAAGTAGATCGCGATTTCAGGTTCATGACAAACCCATTCTCAGTACCATTTTGCCAATTGATGTTATGTTGATCGGAAGAACCATTTCTTCTTCTTCCCTCTATTAGTGGACCGATAAACCTCTGGATCAGGTCAGAATTCGCAGGAATTTCAAAGTTCATAAGTTTTTCTTTATTTTTCAGAATGTGGATTTTTTCCCAAGCTGTGAGTTCCTTTTGTTTATCTATTTGTTTAATTAGACTAGCTTTTAATCAAAAGCTAATCTAATTTAAAAATCCACATTCACTTATGAACTTCGAAATTCCCGCGAATTCTGACCTGATCCAGAGGTTTATCGGTCCACCAACAGAGGGAAGAAGAAGAAATGGTTCTTCTGATCGACATAACACCAGTCGGCAAAATGGTACTGAGGATGGGTTCGTCATGAACCCGAAATCGCGATTTACTTAGAAGATTAATTATGAGGACAGGTATGAAACATTTGAATTTATATTAGAAAAATATATACCTAAATCAGGATTTTGAAGAACAATATATGCCTAAATCAGGATTCAGATTAAAAAAAAACATTTAATTAAAAATTCCAATTTAAATAACAAAAGTTAAATTAAATAAAAAAAAATAAGTTGGATTAAAATTCAATTAAACCTACCACTCCTGCTCGAACAATGAATTGAGAAACTGCTATACAGAAAACAAACTCAGCTATGTCATTAAGGGTCGTATGCAAATACATTACTCTCTACTCAAATTACTTCCAATCACTGGTGAGCTGAGATCGAATTAACGGCCGCCTTAACCGGTCATGCATGAATGTTGACGTTTTCGTAATATTGGCAACGAATTACCCAGAATTATCAGCGATAAAACCACTTCCGTTATTTTCGTCTGCTATAGAGGAATGCATTTATGCTTGCATCCCGCAAATAATACCGTATACAAACACGTCTGCGACGCGCAATATTACGCCGATTCTCCTGTTCTTCCAGTTGAATTCTTTGGTAGACTCTATCAAATTCCTCTTCTCCGCATATACCGAAAACATGATCGAAGTCTTCAAGGTCCGACATCTTGGATAAGTTTCAAACTACATCGGTTACCATCGGTTCCCTTCGGGATTTTCACATAAGTTTATATCTTGAGCTACGATCTTAAGGTACCTTGTCAGGTAGCTTTACAATTATTACCGTGTAAATAGATTTCTGAGTAAGAAAAATGTGTTTGAATAAAACTTTATCAGCAGAGAACGCCTTTTACTGTCTAATGCGTTCAAACATTCGACCCTAAGAGGTCAAAAAGTTTAAGTTTATAACATTTTTTCCCCATGCTAATGTAACATAGTCCTATAAATAGCATGTTTTTTAATAGTAAAACTATATCGTTTAATGAGTTATTGAGATACTATTTGCTTTTCATATAACTAGGCATAATTTGAATTAAGGATAAATCTTAGTGTACATATGAGTGGAAATGTGTCTTTAGGGATGTGAAGAAAAAAAAAACATTGAATACCATTGTTCTACACAGAATAATTAAGTATCTGTTTTATAATTCAATATTTACCTCTCGTAATTTTGGATTCAGATCTCTCGCCTCTCTGTAATCATCCACTAGCTCTACCTCAGCCATGTCTACACTGTTATAGCTTGGTTTGAGAATACCTTGAAACTGGAAAAAAAAAAAAAATTGTCAATTACATCTTAATATTATTTTCATCAGTAAGTAATATTGAGAAAACTGCTGTGCATGAAAGCGTACAAATTGCAACTGCATCAGAAGCTTAAGATCTGGATAGAGATGAAAGATTTTGCTTTGCAAGTCTCTTCAAGAGTTTTAATGGAGGGCATAATTTTCAGCAACAAGGCAATATTTGATATTAGTGGAGAAGTGAATCATCCTAACTGCTGAATTTGGGGACCAAGAATCCACACAGAATCACTGAATATGAATGAAAGTCACCCAAGTTTAATGTTGGTTGGTTGGTATCTAATGTCGAGCACTTGATAATGAAATCATTCGCTCTCCACTATATGACATTGTAAGCTGTAAGGTCCTGTTTTTCTTCATGACTGACACTGTTGATGACATATCTTACCTTGACATACTCAAACTTTGGTTAATGCCACAAATGAATGAGGATAATTATCTGTTCCAACAAGATGGAGCACTACCTCACTATCACTATCAGGTTCACAACTATCTTAATCAGGTGTTTCCAGAACATTGGGTAGGATGAATAGGACCTTGGGTGATGATGCTCTTACGAAATGGTCTCCATTTAACCCCATGTGATTTCTCTGTGTGGTTTGATAAAGGACAGTGTTTATATCCCTCCTATACCATGTGACCTACATCTACTTTAAATGAGGATAGTAAAATCTCTAGTCAGCTACAATCACACCTGATATGTTAAGAGTCTGATAAGAGTTGGACTACTACATCAATGTTAGTCGCATTATACATGGTGCCTACATCAAGGCACTGTAATGCAATGTCTCACAAAAAGAACCTTAATGTCCAGTGAATCATTAGAGCCATCAATCAACAGCACAGATATAATAGTGTTTGAATAATACATTTAACAATATGACTTTGTTTAGGGACACATTGTATCAAAGAAATAAGTTATTATCTAAATACTAACCACTGGTCGCAGATCTGGATGTGTCAGAATATACCCATTATTTGTAATTATAAAGGCATAACCATTTACTCCAAGCTGTAAAAAAAAGTAAAACTATTAATAATTGTTTTTATAAATTACATCTATTTTATTTATTTAATTATTTACTTACTAAACTGCTTTTTATTATTGTGGAAGTTCGTCTTATATAGGCTGATCAGATGTCCTGTTTTCACATAAATGTCCCGGTGTCACAAGAAAATAATTCTTACTACTTCTTGGTTTTACAACCCTTTGAGTCTAGCTATAGTATCTCCTTTGTTAGAAGTTTCTAAACCAAGTTAGTCTTACTTATTTACCCACAGACATCATGGGTGACATGTGGTCTGTATACCGACCCAATGAGACATCTAGTAGACAAATAAGGTATTAGTTGGATGATGGAGGTCAGTAAATTTTGAGAAAATAAGTACATTTTCCATATGTATAATTGTCCCTATTTTTTATCAAACAAATTAAGACTAGAAAGTTACAAAAATATTTATTTTCACACTATCAAAGAGCATCGCTTAAGATTATCCAGTCTAACAGACAGAAATTTAATTTGGTATAGTT
Source organism: Diploptera punctata (assembly GCA_030220185.1). Classification (NCBI taxonomy): domain Eukaryota; kingdom Metazoa; phylum Arthropoda; class Insecta; order Blattodea; family Blaberidae; genus Diploptera; species Diploptera punctata. Next base: position 92,735 of record JASPKZ010003642.1, on the reverse strand, counting down.
TACTTATTATTTGTCTAACAGAATTTTATTGAAACGGAAATTTGACAAATTATTATGACTATTATCCCTTTCTGTTATTTATCTTCTTCCATCATAATTCTTATTAAAAACAACAAGTGATTCTGCCATCTAGCAGTAGTCTCTGTAAATATTTTGATGTATTAATTAAAATTTTAACATTTGCAATGATGGACAATTATTATTTTGAAAAGAAAAATTAATGCCTGAATCGGGATTTGAAACCAAAATCTCTAGCTCTGTATGCTAGTGAATCACTGGTAATGCCAATAAAGAGAATTATATACGAGGAAGAAAAATTACGGTAGTTATATTTGAAGAGAAAAGTTGTATGCTCAGACTGGGTTTGAACCCAGGACCTTTTGCACTCTAGGCAAATGCTCTACCAGTGACTATCCAAGCAACTCCAATCTATACACAAATCTTTCTCTTATATACACTGTTAATTCCTGCGCACCAAATGATATGAAGCCTTTGCTTGTATCTTGCAAATGGTGGCTTCTTCATTAAGAAGACATTTAATTGGGAATTTTACATTACATTATAAAGCCAGTATGGCTTTATAATGATGAGATGTATGAAATTAATAATAAAAACATAGAAAAATTAGTGTTTGAATTGAGTTAGAGGTTTTGGGTTCAAATTCCGATTTAGGCATTAATTTTTCTTTTCAAAACAACTCTGTGAATATGCTGTCCCTCATCTCCTCCTTGCTAATTTATGTCTCCTTCCCAGTTGTGAGTACAGTCTGGTATGATTTTACAGCTGCTGTAACATGTTATCAGTTATAAAATATCCTGATAAGTAAAGTATAAACACAAGTGTCAAGTTTTTTCTCCGAAAAATCTGGTCTGCCTAATCTTAGGTAAAGAAGAAACTATTATTCATACCGGTAAATTTGTTATTTAACACTCTGCATGCCACTGGTAAAATCTCTTGTGTCAGAGATTTAAATCGCACCCGCTTATGTGATCGGCTTTGCAAGTAGTTTAAGTATATTGTCTGGCAGGTAATGGACAGGAGCACCAGAGCCGATCTGATCGGCTCATGACACCTACAGGGTTAAATTTATGTTGAGTTATTAAATTAATATTAAGAAGCTAAAGCTGTTACTATGATTGAAATAAGTATATTAAAGTACACTACTAAATTATTGTAATCAAATGGTAAAGAGAAAAAATTTATGCCTGAACCGGGAATCGAACCCTGAACCTTCAGCTTTCCGTGCTGATGCTCTAACCATTGAGCTAATCCAGGCTTTACCATTTGATTATGTTGAGTTGTTTTTGACTCACCTCATACTTAACTCCCTTTCAGACTCAAGTTTCTTCACTGCATTTGTGACATTCTCAATGCTGTATCATGTTATTTAAAATTTTATGCATGATCTAGTGGAGGTATTCAAAATTAATGTGCGATGAAATGTGTTGGAATCACAATGTCATATCATTTATGAAACTACACAATTTGTTCAGTCAACAATTTATATCATTATTTTTGTTTTTATGTTTCATTTAAAAATATTGTCTTCCACTAATTTCAGTTTTAGAATTGTTAGGAAAGAATCTTTTTTATCTTTTGCTTCAAATTTAGTCAATTTTGAAAATATTACTGAATAAATGACAATTCTTATGTGGTATCAGTTTATTGCAAGAGGGGAAAAAAAAAAAAAATGTAAAATTAATGAAAACTGATTTTGAAATGCCGTAATTTTGAAGTGGTTTTGCTGCATCACATAATAGGATGTGACATCAGCTATGGGTATGATAAAGATATTGAATACAAAACACATCAGTTTCAAGCTATTTGTGGTACAATAAATAGAACATTGAATAATAAAGCCCATAAACAAACAAAATTAAATTTGAAGAGAAAAATTTTCGCCTAGACCGGGACTCGAACCCGGGACCCTTGGCTTTCCGGGCCAAGTGCTCTACCAACTGAGCTACCGAGGCGAGTTACGATCTAGACGCAAATTTTTCTCTTATGTACGTTGTAATTCCCTCGCGCCAAATGCTTGAAACCATAGCTCCTATCTTTGCAAATGGCGGCTTCTTAGTTAAGAAGACATTTATTGGGAATTTAACACTACTTTATAGCCAAAAATTTTATAAAACAATGGCTGTCCCTGTCCTTTTGTATGGGAGTGAATCTTGGATTACCACTACCAAACAAGAAAGTAAAATCCAAGCAGCCGAGATGAAATTTTTAAGAAGAGTAAAAGGCTGCACTAGAATGGACCAGATAAGAAACGAGGATATCCGTGAAGAACTGCAGATCTACTCCATAAAAAAAAGATATTTAACAACAAGATACAGTGGAAAGAACATGTAGAAAGAATGGAAGAAAGTAGATTACCAAATAAATCTTCCATTATTTTCCAAGAGGAAGAAGAGATGTTGGACGTCCTCGGAGAGATGGTCTTAGATCTATTAGTGAAGATGGAACAGGCAACTCATGCCTAAACCAGGAAGTGAAGAAGAAGAAGAAGAAGACATAATTTTCGTTTAGTATAAATTTGCCTCAGAGAAGTTACGACGTTTGTTTGAGTTTCAATAATCAGCTCTCATCAAAATCTATCAATTGCACATATAAATATTAGTGTGAAGTAGTTATAAGTGAATATATATATATATATATATATATATGGTGTTAAAGTAAAAAATAAAAATAAAAAATGCAATGTCGGCCTATACTCATCAAAAAGCCAAATCAAAATATAGAGGTCGTATACAGTTGGAAAGGGTTTCTAAAGACAAATCCAGTGATATCCATAAAACACCATATGACAGACTAAAGCAGTGCCAGGAACGTAAAAGAATGAAGGTGTCTGAACGGATCAACAACGGCTTCAGTATATATCCAGCTGGGGTGGCCAAACCTACACAAGTGGATGATATAATGATGTAAAAGTGGATGATGTAATGATTATGATATGCATATAATACACTCAATGAAAATATTATCTGTTATGTACATGTATTCTCGTAAAACACATGGCTGTCCATGTTTCATTCCTTTTTTTGCCAGAAGAAAGCCTACTCATTTTCTTTTTTTCCTATGTGAGAAGGAATCCACAGGAATATAATTATTTTAATAAATGAATTGGAGAAAACGTTTTAACATCTCACCTCACAAAGTTGCATGTCTTCATGATACCGGTTTCAAAAGTATAGTATTATTTCCATCTCCAGTCAAATTCCAACTGTCGAAATTTTTGTCGTTAACATCATCTTTTGAACTGCCATCTGGTGTAGATTTTAAGAACTTGGAGATTAAATTATTCAATGAATTTTGATATCCCTGACAAGAATAATTTAATCTCCAAGTTTCATAAAATCTACACCAGATGGCAGTTCAAAAGATGATATTAACGACAAAATTTCGACAGTTGGAATTTGACTGAAGATGGAAGTAATACTATACTTTTGAAACTGGTATCGTGAAGACATGCAACTTTGTGAGGTGAGGTGTTAAAACATTTTTTCCAACTCACTTATTAATGTAAATACCTCATAGTGTTTCCTCCCACTGTAATTTTAATTAAATATAATTATTTTACCTGAATCTTTCAGGTTTCTGATTGTTTCCTTATTCCTCTGACTTTTAAGTGATATTGTATTTTAGCAAGGCTATGGTTTGTATAGCTGAGATCAAATCATAATATATAACTGCTCTAGAAAATGAATGTAGTCTGACACAAAGTTGGGAGAGTGATATGCAGATTGCCTCAAGTTCACCATCAAAGTTATTTGTAAAGCACATGAATCATAAATCAATAAAAACATATTTCTGCAATGAAAGAAGATGGGAACATAAATAAATTCTCACCTTGTGTGGCATCATGAGTTTTTGTATATCCTGTATGGGAACATCGGTGCCTGCCACACCCAACAGGTTAGCAATCCTTGTCTGCATCACAAAACCCCAAATTAAATAAATATCTGAACAATATTTTGAGTAACTGTAAATTTAGTGCTACGATGTGGATTTAACTTTTATTTTTAATTTGATTTTAGATATAGCAAAATTTAAGAATACCAAAAAAAAAAGTAGAAAAGAGATAAAAAATGTATCACCATTGGTCTAGCTAGGAATCTATTATCAGAATTTGACAAATTTTTGTGTTTGTTACATAAGACAAATTTTTAAAACTTCTTACAATGAAGATAAGTAATAGTGATAAAGATATTAGTTAAAATAAAAGGCTATACGGGCAGAAATATAAAAAACTGGAAGCACGCACACCTTCCATTACAAAGGAAACAACTTTTTTTAAATTAACTCCGATCACGACAGGCCTAGAAGGTCCTTGGCATACTACCGGCTGCTGGCCTCACATCCACATGTGTTAATCACAGAGGTAGACGATCATCTAGCCAATGTATGGGTGACACATGGTCAGCATGTTGGATCCCCAAGCCGTTATAGCTGATCTTCTCAACCTGGAGTCACTACTTATAGTAGTACCCAAATACCACACAATGTTGGGTGGGCACCGGTTCCACACTGGCTGAAATTCCATGAGAAAATTTCTTCTCCCATGGAGACTCGAATCAGCGCCAGTCCCGTAGCTCTGCACCAAGGCTTCTTCCCTTAACCACTCGGCTACGGTGCAGGACTTTTTTAATTAAAAGTGATCTTTTATTCATACTAACAATTTTTTTTATTCATTTTCAATGTTCAGAAGGAAATGAATCACTTTTCTGCAAAAATTTTATTTTTTAAACCAAAATGTTCACATCACTTTAAAAAAGTTTCCTTTAAAAGAGAATTTCCTGAAAATTTTATTTTCCTGAAATTTAAGACTTTTTTAGACCAGTATTCAACATTGCTAGAATTAAAAATAAGAATTTTGAATGTACAAAATATAACATTAAATGCTAGTACCTTAAATGTAAATCTAGGCATCAATTTTTTAAGACTTTATACTTTTTTAAAAGTTGTTATCAATAAAAATTATCAAAATGTAAAAAAATATTAATTTAATTTGATTAAAATTGGTTTTCCAAAAATCAAATGGCATTTTCATAAATTCATACTGTAATTAATGCATGACTATAAGAAATATTACTATGCTGTGACTATAATAAACATTTTATGACTTAATTTTAACATTTATACATGGGGAATAAACAAACTTCAAATAGTGTTTAAATTTGGTCACAATTCTTATTTTCATCTTAAGTAATGATCAAACACTTTTTATTTTTTTAATTGATAATTTTCTTATCCAGGAAAGAAGAAATTATATCACCATTTTTTTTGTGTGGATGTTAAATTTGTTTTTAAAAAATTACCAAAATAAATAAAGTCATATTTGAATAGAAAAATTTGTTTCGCCTAAACCGAGAACTCGAACCCGGGACCCTTGGCTTTCTGGGCCAAGTCTCGGTCTAGGCGAAAATTTGTCTCTTCAAATATAATTTATCCTTCAATGAGAAGTGTTAAATTAATAATAAAATTGTCAAATAAAGTCATACTCAAATTAATATATGATTTGATATGTTAAAAAATAATAGTAAAGAAACTGTGGCCTGAGCACATAAGCTATGCCATGTGTTTTGTGTACATCACATAATGTACATTTTCTCCACATCTTCAATGATTAGATTTTAGGCTTTGAGAGTCTCTATATTATCAATCATTCATAAAATCAACCATGGCACCAAATTTATGAACAGTTAAACATTTTTGGTAGATTACTTCACAAAGTCTTATTCTTTATTTGTAGGATTTTCATCTTGTTTACTTCCTAAATCATTCCTCAGAGGAAGACGTACTGGATGTGCAGCCACTGTCTATCCATCTCTTTGCTGGTCTTCCTCTTGTTCTTCTCCCGTCCATTGGTCTATCTTCACAAAGTAACAGTTATAAAATAAAGGAAGACCATCCTGGGATTTGAATAAAACAATTATTCCATCTTAATCCTTCTATAACTCTAGGGAATTATCAGTGAAGAGGGGCTGCACCTCTTTTTATCAACAGGGGGGTCGATATGATTATTCTAGAAATTATTGAATTATAAAATGAAAATAATCTCTCAGTAATAGATTTTGAGATCACTACAAATGTATTAGTGCAAAAACAGCTTATATCTTCAGTTTACAGTTTCTTTATTATTGGTAAAATAATATAGCAAAGTATATACAAATTTCAGAGCGAATGATTTCATTATCAAGTGCTCGACATTAGATACCAACCAACCATATACAAAATTTTATGTAGATTCATGAGAGGTGAAAGTTAAATAAAATATGAGTGTAAGTTTAGTTATTAATTTTTTTTTCTTTAGATAACATTTCTATTCTAATAAAACTACTTTTACCAATCAAAATAGGTAGATTTATGAATTAAGGAAGATTTTTTTTTTCGAAAATTAATGATAGATCTATATTAATTACTTAACTTTAAGAATAGTACCTTACACCATCTAAATATAGAATAAATCCACATCTTGTGATATGAGAGTACCAACAATTTTTTTAATGATCTACAAAATAAATGTGAATTAAATATATGGATGATGCTGCCAAATAATTTTCATTCCCATATCACAGCACTATTACAGTATCTCAACAAAGATATGGATATACTTTAAGTTCAAAGATCACAAAACAATTGTTAATCTTGAGTTACTGCTATTTTCTGAAATGAGGCAACAGTGTACATAATATGGTACGGTATTGGTACTTTTATAATCAACCGTTAATAAAAGACAATTTGACAATAAAAACAAGAACAATAAGATAAACTGAAATCCAATGCTTCAAAAGTTCTCTATTAAGAAATATCTAATTTCTATTCATGTTCATTTCATCCAACTAAAACTATTGTTATAAAATTTCAGATTTATCTTAAAAAGTTCTTGCTTGTTTTCAATTTAGTTCAACGAATTTCTAATCAAAAATTCAAACTTAATTATCAGGTAGGCTTAGTGTTTATGTAATGTAATGCTGACTAATTAAATCAGAATCTTGTAGATAATTAATTTTGTGCTCAAGGAAATGGCAATGACACTACACATGAAATTTAAGTTTGATATAATTTCTAACTTCTTTTAATGTATTTAAATTTTTTAGAAGAATTTAAAAGGAAACTCATTTCTATTTAGTGTATAATCTATCATTTCTGTGGTGGGGGGCCATAAGTTGAAATGTGCAATATAGGAATTTTATAGGAATAGGTTTGAAAGTTCAATAATTTATTGCTCGAAATAGTTTGCAACTTCACTATTTGTTTGTAGAATAACATTACAATAAAATCCATATAATATTGCATATTTTTATCAACCATATTCCATAATATTTAAATTAAAATTCTTTAATATTAATTTTAGGAAGTTATATTTTGAGGTTATTTTAATTATATTATTTTTGGTCTGGACATCTTACCTCAATATTAATGTTGATTTGTTCTTGGACATGTTTCAAAACAACTCTGTTTTGAAACATGTCCAAGAACAAATCAACATTAATATTGAGGTAAGATGTCCAGACCAAAAATAATATAATTAAAATTCTTTACTCCTCACCTCACATCCATTCTTCTAATTAAACCAGTATCAAAACCTAGGCAGTTTCAACATAGCCATTTCACAACCAGTGTTCTGACATCCAGGAGAGCTGCTTCTTACTCCATCTGTTGGTGGACCGATAAAACTCAATTTCCCCAGGAATTTCAAAATTCTTTACATTTTCTTTCTTGTTTTTTTTAATGTGGATTTTTTCCCAAACCGTGAGCTCTTTCAGTTTTTCTATTTGTTTAATTAAGCTAGCTTTTCTTTCAATTAGATACTTTTCAGACCAAGGATGAGCAGCTACAGCTGATTTTTCCATTTCACCATTTTTGACATTTCAAAGATGTTCTTTCATCCTGGTTTTCAAATTTATTTTTGTTTTCCCTATATAAATTTTGACACAATCTCTGCACATAATCAGGTAAATTCCCAATTTGTTTTCTTCTTCAATTTTGTCATTTTTGTTCATTTTAATTATCCTATTGAGGCTATATCCATTCTTCATGCTAATCTAATCTTAGACATTTTTTTAAACTTGTGGTGCTTCAATGGATGGTAAATTAATTTCTTGAATTTTAATTTTAATCTTAAATTAAATCTCATAGTGACTTTTCCAATAATAGTTCAATATTCTGCAAACAAAATATATAAATAAACATATCTAGTTTTCTAAGTTGCTTAGTTCCAAGTATATGGTCACCAACTTCTTGATATACATGCACTAGATAAAATATATCAATCATTAATCTGTTTACAATTATGTTATATAACAGAAAAATGCACCACACATGTGTTTTTGTAATCAATATAAATGAAACAAATTTAAGAATATCTTTATCACCTCTGTAATCTACAGTGGGAGTAAGAAACAATACTTCAATACACAGATCAGCGGTCGTGAAATTACTGAAGATGGAATCGACAAGGCTCCAAAACCAGTCTAGTTAGAAGACGGAGTATGAGGTGAGGTGATATATTTTTCCTTAAATTAATATATAGCTCATAGTGTTAATTCCTATCAAGTTCAAACAATCAAAACCAGCAAATGGATGTTATTATTCATAATCTTCTTTGGATTCACCACTAATAATTTGGTCTGTGTTGTTAACTGTCTCATGGTTGTAATATGATATATTAGGTCTATTAATGGCAGAAGATTCAGCAGGTATTTCTCTTATAGGTACTGATGATAATGAGGATTATTCAATTGTTTTGGCACGGACATTGGTCTACCTTTTGCTCTGGCATCAAATCTTTAAGACAGTTCCTCTTCATCAAGACTATTCTTGAAGAAAATACATTCAAAATGCTTTTTGTACCTCAATCACTGAATATTCAGACAACTGGACTTATCTCCATCAGATTTAATATGCTCTTTCTTCAGATATGTTTATTGGCTATAATATAAGTGTTAAAATCCCATTTAAAGCCTTCTTGAATAAGAAGCCACAAGATGGTGTCTAGGGCAAGTGGGATTGTATAAAAGAAAGAAAAAATTCTGTTTAAAAGTGTGATGCCCAGGTAGCATAGTGGTCTGAGGCACTCGTACATAAAACCAGAGAACTTGGGTTCAAATCCTAATTTGGGTGAAAATTCTTTTTCTTGATCATCATCATCCAGGATTAAGCCTGTTGGCTTGTTCCAGTTTCATGAAAGCTAGAATTGTTAAATTGTTCAGACCATCTTCTGTGTGAGCGTCCAACATTTCTCCTTCCATGAGGTTTATAATTTAGCAATAATTTTAGAAATCTTTCTTCTGGCATTCTATCAACGTGTTCTTTCCAGGCGTTCCTATATTTAATTATTCGGTCTGTAAGTTTGAAAATATTTAGTTCCTTTCTTACATCTTCATTTCTTTTCTTATCCAGCAGAGTATATACTGCTATATTTCTTAAAAATCTCATCTCAACTGCTTCCAATCTTTGTTCTTGTCATTTGGTGATTGTCCAACATTCTGATCTATACATCAATACAGGAACAGCCATTACTTTATAAAATTTAATTTTTGTTTTTTTTTCCTTATGTTTTTAAGGGTTCTTTTAATAGTGCCACAGATTAGATTAAATTTATTTATTTTGTCATTAATATCTTCAACTTTAACATATGATAATTGAATCCTAGATACTTAAAAATATTCACTTGCTCTAAAATTGTATCATCAATTACTATTTTTTGCTCTTTAAAGTATCAAGCCTTTTAAATGCTAAAATTCTAGTTGTATTCTTTGAAATGTTTAAATTATAATTGGCACTTATTTTTTCCAAATTAAAAATAGCTCTTTGTAGATCATCTTCAGAACTGGCAATCACTACTCGATCATCGGCAAATAATATTGTATCAAACACTTTATTATTTATTTTAAAATGTTTATTTAATTTTTTTCTCTTTAAATATCCAATTTGTCATTTAATGTGAGTGATACATTTAAGTAAAAACATTGTAAAAATAGACTTGTTTACACTGGAGCTAACACACTTTTAGTTACTTTTCGTTAACCACTTACATTGTAATGTTCTTGGACGTATGAAATCTAGACATGTAAAAAAATAAGTGTCACATATCAACTTTTGCTGAAAATCAGATATCAGGAAGTGTCCATGTAACTTTGTTGCTCTATTTAAAAAATCACACAACTTTGGCAGGTTCAAAATTATGATTAAAAGCAACACACTAATAAAAATTCAAAAACTGAAAGAAAAAAATGTACATTCAGCTTATGGCTTCCACCACATATTTAACAGTTTAGTCAAATTCTTGTCATTAGTACTGCAGCTCAATCTTTCTTCAAATTTAAATAAAATATATATTTTATTATTTGAGTTCACTTAGATTTTCCAATGCAATACATTTTGTTATTACGTAGTTGATCAAACCATATATAAGTCATAAAAATACCAGACAGTTAACAATAATCTTAAATGTAAAGTAAAGTGATCCCACAACAGGCCCGGAGGCCCTTGGGGTAGTAGGAGGTTAAGGCTCCCACTTTTTCTAGACAACCGGCACTTTATGTCAGCCGGGTTGTCAGCCCTGCGTGACGGCCGCCTTTACCCCCAGAACAAGTGTCTGGTACTCATTTCCGTTAGAGGCTGAGTCGACCCCAGGGCCATAGTGCCGCCAGAGGGTTTGGGTCAGTTTAAAAATCCTGACCCCAACGGGACTTGAACCCTCGACCCTCCGGCTTGTAGCTCAGTGTACAGGCATAAAATATTACAATTTCATCTCTTTATTGTTATCCAGAACGAACTTCCAAATAATTCTCTAAATAATTTATTTTGAAAAATTATTTTGTTTTTGTTGTAAGTTATTTGTTTTAAAGTTTTTGCCATTTGGTTATAATTTCAAAGAACTTGTTAATTTTGTTTAACTTTTTAATTATTTAACGTTATGGTCTATAAGTTACTCTTTTGTATTTTTTTATTTTTATTTTAATATTAAGTACAAAATTATGATTAATTTTTTTTTTACTTTCTATCCCTCATTATTTTAAAATAATCTTGTTTCAACTTCCTTTTTTGTTAATATCAATCTACAATCTATAATGGGACAGCCCAATGTTGAGCCTTAGCCTCTCTCCTTTGTTAGGAGTTAACTAGACCAAGTTAATTTAGTTATCCTTATTTGCCCATAGTTGTCATGAATGGTATGTGATCAACATACCGACCCAATGAGACATCTAGCAGGCAACTAAGGTATTATTAGGGTAATACGATTGGTAAATTTTACTTAGAGGCCTTTTTTTTTCAGGCTTAATGAATTTTTACGAGCCTGAAAATCTTCAGACTCAGAACCCACGGTTTAAAGTCCCTCCCGGAGGACTTTCTCCTTGGATTTTTCCTTTCTTAATATCGATACTTCTAAATTGTGGAATGCAGGCTTTCACGGAAGGTAATCATAATGTTAAAAGATTCCGGGCTATTTGGCCGTGGTCTTTAGCTGGTATTTCTTCCAGACATTTCTCCCTCGACTGCGGAGGGCATCTCCAGTGGCGAGTGCTTCTAGGTGATGTTATCTTGTAGTAGACTCGGCTGTAAGTGACCTCCGGAATGTTGTACACCCATATTTTATACTAGTGCTGACCTCTGGATAGCTGGGCGCAGTCGATTTGCATCAGCACTAGTATAAATACGGGTGTACAACATTCCGCAGATCACTTACAGCCGATTCTACTACAAGATAAAATCACCTAGAAGCACTCGCCACTGGAGATGCCCTCCGCAGTCGAGGGAGAAACGTCTGGAAGAAATACCAGGTACAGACCACGGCCACATAGCCCGGAATCTATTAACATTATAATACTTGTAAATATTTAAAATTATGTATATTTTGTGGTAATTTAATTTTGAATGACGTTGTACTCTCGGCTTATATTGCCTCAGTTCAGCTTTGAGAAAAAAAAGCTGTTGAGTAAAGTGCATTTTAGTTTAAGAAAGAAAGGTCAGTGTTTGAAGCAGGGTGTCACCTGAATGTTACAGCTTTACTTCATTCAATAAGCTACAATAAATAAACAGAAGACACTCTTCTTCAACTCATGCTGTATGTACAGAAAGAAAGTTTCATTATTTTTACCAGTGTGGTTCAACATGAAATGCAGTTTTTTGTTCACATGGTAACAATTAAAATTTCAAGTATCAAAGATCAGTCTAAAATATAGCTGCATTTTATTATTAGTATTTAATGTATGATAAATTTATAATCCCTTAATCTGTTCACTCTTACTATAAAAAACTAATCTTATATATTATCAATATTTTCGACTTCTATCAGTATTAAAAATTACAGTCACTCATGTTGAATCATTCTGATGATGCATAAATACTTAAAATATAGAATAGAACAAGATAAAATTATATAGTCAAAAATTGTAATAATATTAGATGATAATAACAGTGATATATGAATTTACTTTGATCTGACATGGTATGTATATAATAATAATATTAAACAAGCAACATACATTATAAATTTTGACAATTAAATAAGATAAATATGACAATGTAAATATGATGGTAATGACTAATGTCGTGATAATTCTATTTTAATTCTGAAAAAACCCTCTTTTCAAACTTTAAAAAATGTCAAATGTATAATTTAGTAGGGTATGTAGCCAAGTGGTTAAGGCAAGAAGCCTTGGCATAGAGCTATGGGACTTGCGCTGGTTCGAATCTCCAGGGGGGAAGAAATTTTCTCATGATATTTTGGTCAGTATGGAACCGGTACCCACCCAGCATTGTGAGGCATTTGGGTTGCTACAATAAGCGATTCCAGGTTGAGAAAACCAGCTATAACAGCTGGGGGACTCGAAATGCTGACCACATGTCACCCCTACACTGGCTAGATGAACATTTACCTCTGTGATTGACACATGTGGATGTGAGGCCAGCAACCGGCTGTTAGGCTAAGGGCCTTCTAGGTCTGTCGTGCCATGGAATTTGTTGGAGGTGAGTCAATTTTATGAACAGATAAATAATTTTACAAAACGAAAGAGTTTTGATTAATGGACAACAGATATCATAATAATAATTATTATAATAATGGGTTTAACTAGTTTAGGCATTAGTTTTTCTGTTAAAATATTAATTTGTTTTATGTAAGTGACAAAATTAAAACATCAAAATTAAAATTATTTTATTTGCATGATAATAATATAATTAATGTAATCTATTAATCTCAGTTGATTGCTAAGTACAGGGTGAGGCAATGAAACGGCACGATTTTGAAAAATCACCAATAATATATTTACAAAAAGAGTATAATTATTTGAACATGAATCTTAAGTACATGAGTGGAAATTAATGTTTTACCTTAAAAAACAATCATTTTTTGAATATGGTGCCAGTAAGGTGACGTCCTTGGTTTTGCACACATTGTTGGAGTCTAAGATGAAATCCACCCATGGCGTTCTGTAGCATCTGCAAAGGAATGTTGTTAATTTCCTGCCGGATTCTCTCCTACAGATCTTCTTTTGTTCTTGGGTGCATTTTCCTCGAGACTTTGCATTTAAGATAGCCCCAAAGAAAGAAGTCTGGGGCGGTCAAATCTGGCGAACGGGGAGGCCAAGGGATATCACCATTCTTGCTGATTAGCCGTCCTGGAAAAGCGAGTCTCAGCAAACCCATTGAGACATTAGCAGTATGGCTTGTTGCACCATCTTGCTGGAAGAGTGTTTCTTCATCTGGATCATACTGATCGATGCCAGGCAGACCAAAAGTTACTAACATGTCAGCATAACGTTCAGAGTTCACCGTTACTGTGTTTACCATGTTCATCTTCAAAAAAATAGGGTCCCACGAGTCCACGAGAAGATACTGCACACCAAACTGTTACTTTTTCAGAATGGAGAGGTTTTTTCATGAAGATCACGTGGGTTTATTTGCGGACCAATACCGGAAGCTCTGCTTGTTAACGTAACCACTAAGGTGAAAGTGGGCTTCATCACTCATCCATAAGTTATGCACTCTTTCTCCATTTGTTCCGATAACATTAAGCATCGCTTGGCAAAAGCGTATGCGATGATTGTAATCGTTAGGTTGTAGGGCTTGCACTATCTGCATTTTGTATGGGTGATAGTGTAGGTCATTCTTCAAAATCCGTCTCACCGATCGATTGCTGAGACCAAGTTGAGCGCTGTGCCGCCTTGCTGATTTTCGCGGCACTTCGTGTTAATGCATCGCGCACACGATCAATGTTCTCTGGGGTCCTGATTGTTTTTTTCAACTACCACCAATTTTCTTCGTCGTGCTTGCAGTGGCTTCAAAGTTTTTCAACCCACAGGAGGATAGCTTTCCTCGATGGCACGGGAGCCCGTGGCGGTAGATTAAACTTAAGACGGAAAGCACGTTGGGCACCAACCACACTATCCATGTTTTTATAATATGCTTTTACAGCAAACGCACGTTGCACGCTTGACCAACGCTCCATGGCTACTGAAATTTCCACTTGTCTAGATGCTCAAGGTCGTTTCCCCCACTCCCATAACCCCCACTGCGCCCGTCAGCCGGAGTCCAAATCGTGCCGTTTCATTGCCTCACCCAGTATTTTTAAAATAATTTGTATCCCCATTTCCCAACAAGGAAAAAATATTTTGCCTTGATATTGTTAATTAAAAAATTTAATTTAATTCATTTCTGAGTTGAACAGATTAAGCAATATAAGTATATAAATTGTTGAACATTCATATATTGTTCATGATTTAGATTTAAAGGAGAATAATAAAAATATTAATTATAATAGTTAGCAATAAAGAATAATAGGAAGAAGCGTACACAAATGTGCATTAGATTTAGTCTCTGCTGTACGCCAGCAACGAATTTGTTCTCTTTAAACAGACTAAAGATTAATAAAGAATAATAATTTTAGTTTTTCTTGTCTATTCCTAATTAAAAAGATTCATAACCAAAGATTACTCATTAATTATGACACATACTCTATTCATACATTCTAAACTCTACTTTCATATAATCAATATAGAAAGAAAAACCTTCTTAACAATACTTAAAGGAAGACAGAAGAGTTATCTACCAATTTAATGAAAATATTAATGTGTATCATTTTTTGTGGTTATTGATGACCATTTCAAAAGTTATTTTCTTTTTGTTAATTAAATATATTTTTTAAATAAAATTAATATAATCTTACTTAAATGCAAATCAATAAGTCCTGAGCTCAAATAAAAAATTATTTACTTGAATATTATGATCTTTATCTCTGTTTCAAATATACAATATTGAAATTCATAAGATTTTTTCAAAGGCATAACAAATCTGTATTTTGTTGCTGAAAGATAATTTCTTAGACAAAGCGTTGCTTTAGAATAAGAATATGAAGAACAATCTACAAGAAATTTTAGTTATAAATAAATTGATCATTCTATTATTATTAATTAAACTTAGAATAATTCATTCATTAAGTTTCAAATTTTTGTTGCATTTTTGAAGTTATCAATAAGTTTTAAAAAAGCAGTTACAATCATAGTCATCAGAACTAGAAATTATGATATAAAACAAATAAATATTTAAAAAGTAGAATCTGGTAAACAATCGATAAAACAAATATTTCTTTGTTAAAATTAAATTTCTGCATATTTATATATTTCAAGTCCTTGGTAAATCTCTCTTTCTGTCTACATCTCCTAGACTTTCATAATACAAGATGTTACAAAAATTATTGAAGCAAATAAAAAAGTAAGTAAATGTATCTATTGCAAGCAATTCTTGTCCATTAAAATAAAAAAAAGTGACATTTGGATAAGCTGAAAGCTGTTGCAAAAATTTATTTAATACTAATTTGAAGTGTTTAGTGTTTAGTAATATATTTCCCTCGTGCTTAATTTGTGTATAGGCTGTGATATTTAATGAAGTAGTCCAGAAATCATCTGTACTGTTCCTGGGTTAACAATTGAAGTAGAAGTAAAAATGAACTTTGGAACATCTTGTATACAAATAAAATGAGAGACTGAACTTTCAAAAAGATAATCTAAAAGTAAACAAAGGGCATAGAATGTCAGTATTCTAGCCTAATAATGATAGAAACAGACAAACACACACTTACGTACATACAGAAAATATAGTCGCCTGCGAGCATCTAAAGTATTACCCATGCAGGGTTGAAGATTGTAAGCAACAACTACTTAGTGAGAGGTTACTTTCCAAAAGCTACCAACTCCAATTAAAATATTCTCATAAAAAACGTTTTCAAAAACAAATAAAGTCACTACTTTTCAAGCCTAGAAGAACAGAGTGATACAAAAAGTATGTCGGATTTCAACTGCAAACTGACACAGAAATATAAGAGAAATATAATTTGCAACACTTAAGAAGTTACATCAATCATTTCTATATTATTACAATAAATATTGATGTTAAAAAATTAGTAATAGTAATCTACTATTAGTTTGAGTAAGCTTACAGAAATTTAGCACCACAAGGTCTAAATGTTATCTCAAAGTGTTCTGTGTTTTACAACGGATATTCTTCAATTTAAGTCAATATCTCTCATATTCATGAAAATGTTATTGTAATGTGTATACTAATTCCGACCTAAGTTACAGTTGCAACAAACCCAGATGTATGGTTGAATAACAGTTTTACATTTAAGCATGTAAAAAATGTAGTTGTTCTCTAACACTCGAAATGAAGGAAACGAAAATAATAATAATGTAATTAACATTTAATTTTAGGAAGTGATATTTTGAGGTTATTTTAATTATATTATTTTTAGTCTGATCATCTTACCTCAATATTAATGTTGATTGTTCTTGAACATTAATATTGAGGTAAGATGATCAGATTAAAAATAATATAATAAAAATGTATATTATCTAGTATATGTCTATATAACTTGTGTTAATAAACTGAAATGTATCCAACCGGAATGATACTTCCTATTTGCCTATGCCATTTACGATCAATTCCTAATATCTTAAAATATGTATATAATTACAATTTTAATAGAGTAAATAAGCATTGCTTTATTCTTATGTATGCACAACAGAATTTCAGTTGTTTCAAAATGGTCACTTCTGTAGAATTTCTTTAAAACATTGGAAAGGAAAAACATTTGAAAAGCAGAGACAAATTATTTTGAATGTTTTCAAACAATAGTGAAAAAATCCCTGATATATATTGACGATGTGGTGAAAATAACAGCAGAATTTACAGGTGAGTCAGCATGGTGCATAAATTCTGCTCATAATGAAATTGTAAATAAAGGATATCTATCGACAATATCGGAAAAGCATAAACATTTGATTAGGTAGGCCCTTATAATCTTTTATAAAAAATAAATAAGTTATTGGAGGAAGTTCCTAATATTGGAACCATTTTATCTTGTATTCAGTCTTATTTCCTGAAAAATACAAATATTGCCTAAGAACAATGTTTCCATCAATGACAGTTCCGTACACAATTCAATTATATGGCGGGTAAGAGTAGTACATGTTTTCCCTAACAGACAGACTAATACCCTTAATCAAGTTTATGTTATACATACTATTGGATACTTAACTCAGAATTAGCTTAGGGTAATATGTTTGGTGTTGAATCACACTTTAGGAGCCATCATAGTATGACATAAAAACAGTTTTTCTTAACATATTTTGTTTTATTTATGAGAATTTTCTTCACTACAGATGTTTCTTTCACGGCCAATTTCAATGTTTTCGACTTATATGGCATTCCATTCTTGGGACTTTTCTTTCCCTGAGGAGTACAGTATTTCTTTCTGCCATCCATTACTCTTCTGATCTTTACATTTTCATAGTGCTCATCTATTTAACTGTTTGTCTCGCAGGACTCTTGTAAAAAAAAAATCATATAAGTGCAATGAATCTCTGGGCAATATTGAGTTCAGCTGTGTACCAGATTCAGAACCATATAACATTTTACATTTTTTAAGATGGACTTGTAAATTAATGGTTTTGATCTGATGATGATATTCTTACTCCATAGTATAGAATTTAACATTTTTACAGTCTTTTTGATGAGATGATGACCCATCTTGCTCTAGAATCAGTCCAGATAGCACAAACTGTCATTTTTTTTATTTTTTACTTCTTCAATTTATATAATTCATTTGGGTAATTTGTTAAGTAGGTCCCTACTCTGTTTTAAAGATGATTTTCAAACCCAATTTACTGTATAATGCAGACAATTGTTTATTACACATGTGGTTTGCATCCTCTCTGTCCAGATGTGATCATTACCTGATTATCTGCAAAGAGTAAGACCCATTCTTGTACATTTGCAGAATCATTCTATTAAACAAATTTCTTTACATATTTTGAAAAGTGTTGATGCCATAGAACATCCTCATAATAAACTTTTCTGGTTCTGGTAATGTTGATTCCATTTTTATTTGATATTTACCTATTATTTTCAGGTATATCTTGTACTCTCTTAATTGGCATTCACAAATGTGTGCTAAAAATAATTCATCCCATACTTTTTTCCTTGGTACACTGTCAAACTTTTTTTTAATCTATGAAAACTAGCCCAATATATTTTGATTTGTCTTCTAATTTTTTCCGGAATTTGTTCTTCATATAAATATTTTATTTATGCAGGACTGGCGTAGCGCAAATCCACATTACTCCTCCAATCCACTGTAACATTTTTTCCTACAATTTTCATTAGGGAATTCATGACAAATATTCCAGAGCAGTTTAGACAATTACTTCCTTCAATCCCCTACAAATATTTTGTGCTTTATGTTTATATGGGAAACACAGAAAAAGTAATCAACAATAAAGAGAAAAATGTATGCCTAAACTGGAAACTGAATCCTGAGCTTTGAGCTTTACATGCTGATATTCTAGACTAGTGATCTAATTTAGGTTTCCTTCACATCCAAGCACAAATTCTCCTTAGGTTTCCTTCACATCCAAGCACAAATTCTCCTTTCACCTTCAAATTCTCTTGCTCTTACAACCAATACAATGAACCATCATTCACAAATACACGTTGAATGGCCTCCACATTAAGAATCATAGTAATAGCTCTAACGTTTTAATATTAATATAACAAAAGAAGTACTTCCTTAAGTGTTGCAAGCTTTATTGCATTCAACTTATTTTCTTTATCAGATGACATCCAGATCTGGTAACTTATGACACACCCTATGTATCAGGAAATATTGCAGAGGGATTCCAGCAGAAAAATAGTTGCAACTCTGTTTTTGGCAAGACAATTCTATCTAAGTCTCAACAGCATAAAGAGGCCTAGTTCTATGTAAATATGCCAAGCATCTCTCAAGTACCATGAGCATTCACTTGCCAAAACAAGGTTGATAAATACTGTATCAACTACAGGTGTTAATTTCTTTCTTTTTATTAACAGTATCTGCAACATATAATTGTAACTAATAACTCAGAAAGTATAACTTAGTCTTAAAACATAGAGATGTGTTACTGGTACCATATTAAATTTAATTTCATTAATCATATAAACAACTTTGATTATTTTCTTTCTCTATCTCACAACTCTCATTCATTTATGGAATTTAACAAGTATTGACTTTAGAGGGGGAATCATTTCCAAACTGTACCCCATTAAACAAGGACAAAAGGATATTCTATTGGATCTAATTATATTATATTCACACAACACCCTAAGAAAATTAAAATCCAGCATTTTCCCGTTTTACAGAAAATTCTATTAAAATAATGACAGAATATTCACCCCCAGGATTGAACCTGAATCTTAAATAAAAGTGCCATGGATTTTCATGGAGCAATCTCACTTGATAAATTTAAACTCTATGTTAAATAATGAAATAATAAAATTATCAATGGATAAATAACATCAGAATTTAAAGTAACTAATGAACAATATATTAATATAAATCAATGGTAAAGAGAAAAAATTTTTGCCTGAACTGGGAATCGAACCCCGAACCTTTAGCTTTACGGAAAGCTAAAGGTTCGGGGTTCGATTCCCTGTTCAGGCAAATATTTTTCTCTTTACCATTGATTTACAATAATTTAATTGTGTTCATTGATTTACTTATTTCTATCATAGTAATAGCTTTAGCTTCTCAATATTAATTTAATATATTAATAAATGTATTTCCATTATGTAAGGTAACGGGAAGCGTCAGACATAAATAGCTGTTAATTATATTTGAGTTGGATGTTTTGACTCGCCTCACATTTCTCAATTTTTATGCAGACCTAGATTTTGTCGCTTCTGTGCAACATAACCTATGTCTGCATAAAAATCAAGAAATATGAGGTGAGTCAAAACATCCAACTCAAATATAATTAAAAGAAACTTCATAGTGTTATTTCCTACATATATTAAATAAACCACTGTCTTTTCCTCAAATTTTAAGTGAACATATAACTTATAAACAAAAACAATTTGTCACAGTTTAATGATGAACTTTATATAGTAATTTTAAAGTGCATTGATTCTCATTTATCAAACTTATTTTAATTTTGGCTTATATTAACATATTGAAAGTAAACTATAATTCAATTTTTTTTACTTTAAAAAACCACTGGGAACTAAAATATCAACCAATATAATTAGATACATTATATTTGAAAAGAAAAATATACGCCTAGACTGGGGTTTGAACCCAGGACCTTTGACTCCCTATGTCAATGCTCTTCCAAGTGAGCTACCTAGGCCTCCAATCTAAATGTGTTTAGGAGGCCTAGGTAGCTCACTTGGAAGAGCATTGACATGGAGAGTCAAAGGTCCTGGGTTCAAACCGCAATCTAGGCGTATATTTTTCTTTTCAAATATAATTTGTCCATCATTAAGATGTTTAAAAACAAATAATATTAACAATATAATTAGATTAATATTATCAAAGAGAGGAGAAAAAAATTTATAAAATGTTTGTGTGAAATAAAACACACAAATGTATCAAAACGTACTACTTTCATATTAAAGTTATTCATTGATATAAAATTATTTTGTTAACAAATTAAAATTTTTAAGAAAACAAAATGCTGGGATATTCCTGTTACAATTTAGATACTGTCACAAAAAAAGAAAGCAATAATTGCACCCCTCGTACAAAGGAGGTATCAGATAGTACCACTACATAAAAATCATTTCAACAATTGTAACAAATTTGGGAGTTGGTAACGTGTTGGAAATGAAGCTTCTCAACTCATATATCAAATAATCATGTACTAAGTATCCTACTCAAAATGAGGTGAATATAACTAAAACTTATTTCAAATAATTTTACTTATTATATGAAAGTAACAGGGTTCCAGAATGGATAGAAGAGTCCAGTACATTAATAAATTCTTTATTATCAATATTAACTACACATTTTTTCTAAAAATAATTCTGAATAATAAAACATTGTTCTTTAAAGTCGTATCTCATCTGTTATGAAATTACTTCCTCCAGTGAAATTTTGAACCCAATTTGGAAAAGAAAGTTATGTAAAACATATTTTATAATTACAATTCTTAAATAGGCAAATTTCTATCATTATAGTGAAATATTGAAACATAAAATTCTTTTTTAGTAGAGCCAATTAATTTATTTGAACTATAAGGGCTTAGTAGTATGGAACCAATAAATATTAATTTCAATTTTTATATTAGAACAATAAATAAATTAATCAATTAAGCAAGTAAAGAAAAAGAAACTATAGATAAGAATAAAATTACCTTCATAAATGTAAGTATAGTCAAGTATTTTTATGTTTTTTATTTCCTTTATAAATATATAAAACTTTTTTTTTTTTATCTACATTAGAGATTTACACCACAAATTTGCTTTTTTTGAAATTCAACTAAAAGGGACTGCGACCATATTTTTTGCATGAAATGATTCTTAAGAAAACTTACAATATAATATTTTTCAAGTAAAATTGAGCATATAAAAAAACAGATTATTTTCATGTAAAGTCAAGTACATAAAAAAAAAATAGGAAGTAAACTCAATAAGAAAAGGGAATAGTGAATTTGTCAAAAATAAAGCAAAACCCATTGACAAGGGGGGAAAAATAAATACAGAATTGTTTCTATATATATATATATATATATATATATATATATATATTATAATATATATATAATACTAAAACTCCATTAGAGGGCTGCTAATGTTAGATGGTCTTTTTTGATTTAAAAAAACCATGACTACATAGTTCTTTTGTTAGAATTCTGATGTCAGATTCAGGTTTTTGTACTACATTTATCTAGTTACTTGAGAAAATAGGCAATTAGGGCAGAGAAAATGAGCAAGTTAGTGTACACCAGTCCACTTAAAAAATTTATTTGGATAATATGCATACAGTTTATTTTGTTGGTTAGAATAGGTCAAGTTAGTGTACATAAAATTGAGAGAATTTAATCATAAACAGTACGGGTGACAGTGGTTTCACATGACGCTAATTCTGCACTGAATTTTTGTAAAAAACTGGGATAATAATCCAATCCTGGATGAGATTTTTTTGTTTATTCATATAATCCTTCACTATTCCTTGTACTACATAGTAATCTGCACTGAACATTAATTAAATACTTGGTTATACAACAGCTGAGGATGGGAATGATGTTTCCTGATACCGCAGTTCTGTGTTAAAGAATGTAGATGTATGAGGTAAGAAGAATTCACGAGTCATTAAATTTTTACTTGGTTATATATAATAATTGATTTAATTTTACAGTCAGTTTGATGAAAGTTGTACCACAATGCTGTTATGCTGCACGGAATTTGGTTGAAAAACTTCAACAGAATCCAGACCCGAATATGGGAGTTTTTGTTTATAATACAACCATCACTAGTTCTTGTTCCACATAATATTCTGTGCTAAAATTTGATAAATCCATCATTATAGTCTTCATGAAATTCCACTTTAGAGGAATATGAATATAATTTGCTGATGAATGAATATTTTTGTTTGTGTGCTTGTTGAATATCATGTTTAATAATGATAATGACAATATGTATTGTAATATATAACCAATAAGAATGCACTATTTAGTTGTAATTTTATAGTTAATAATGCCAAAAATTCATCAAGAATTGGACATTATGTTCTTTATTTTTTGATTAGTTAATTAAAAAATATAGGGACCTATATTTAATTTTAGGAAGTTATATTTTGAGGTTATTTTAATTATATTATTTTTGGTCTGGACATCTTACTTCAATATTAATGTTGATTTGTTCTAGGACATGTTTCAAAACAATTCTGTTTTATCGTCAGCTTCCCAGACCCAAATACTGACGACTTAAAACAGACATTGTTTTGAAACATGTCCAAGAACAAATCAACATTAATATTGAGGTAAGATGTCCAGATCAAAAATAATATATAGGGACCTATAATGCTTGCATAAATCAAAAATGCCAAACTAAAAACACGCAGACTAAAATTAACATTAAACTATCAGTGAGTTATGGTAAACTCATATGGCAGAGTCATGAACTACTGATCTGAAGACTCAAGAATGAGTTTCCTCCAGATAAGAAATTTGTAAGTTGTAGTTTAGCATTAGTAAAAACGTGTAAGTTAATAACAACTGAGAATAAAAGAGAGTTGATGGAGTAAATAGGTAGAGAGATAAAGGGAGATGGAAGAAAGTGGGAAAGGATGGGGGAAGAAGTATTAAAATTGTGTTATTTACAAATGTAGTTTAATGAAAAATGACCAATGTACTGTTAACCTATTCTGGAGTCACTCCACCAATTGTTATCCTCATACTTAATAAATATTAATTTTATTCATTGTATAAAACATGGCAGTTTACTTTATGTTGTGATACAATCATTAACAATTAGTTTTGTTATGAGTAACCAAACTAAATAAATAAAAATAACAGTAAATGAGGAACCATCATATTTGTCTCAAGACAACCCTTGAGGATGCCAGACGCAGTCTCTGGTGAAACATCGGGGAACTACCGGGCTTCCAATATAAACCCGGACCGGCCTCACGGGGTTTCACCCGTCAGGCAGCGCTTTCTCCTCGTCCGCATTTCACTCTGCCAGCCGCTCGTCCTTGAACTAGTCAGTTTACTATCGTTTGACAAGATGAGACGTTAGCTGACATTAGAGCAGCGCATTTGTGTGTGTAAATGTTGTTATAAATACGAATCAGCTCGTCTCGTTCGCGAGGAATTTATTCGGAACTTCTCTGGACAATTACCTCCTTCTAGATCGACAATCCACGATCTTGTGACTAAATTTGAGACCACTGGTTCAGTACAAAATAAGAAACACACGCGAAGGCGTACGGTTCTCACCGAAGAAAAATTAGACGAAATTGGCGAAAACTTGGAACGTTCACCACAAAAATCATTACCGAAATTAGCACAACAAATTGGGATTTCAGTATCTTCTGCACATACAGCAACAAAATGTGTTTACTCGGTATAATGCCTGTTTAACTGCAGGAAGACAACATTTCCAGCATTTTCTATAAGGTAAGAAACAGTTCAAGGACGGGTGGCAGGCAGGGTGAATTTGCAGGAGGAAGAGACAGCATTGTGTGCCGGGTGAATCTCCGTGAGGCCGGTCCGGTTTTATATTGGAAGCCCGTCACAAGCCTCACGACCACGATCTTCTTCAAGATCATTACAATTATCATATTATTTTTAATCCATTTTTTCGTCATAATTTTGATAATTACAATTTTAACTATTTTTAAAAATATTCAATACATAACTTATTATTATTTATATGGTAGGCCTATTATGAACTGTTTATGCTAGATGACGAATAAAGATCCAACTTTCTAATTATTGGTAAGAACAATTATATCTAATTTAACATTTACTTATTCTCAATCAACATATTTACACAAAATATCATGAATTTAAACTCAAGCCAATCTTCAAAAAATTTTGTACACTGTATAATTTAAATTAATATAAACATGCATAATAATGAACACAATAATATGTAATATTGATAGCATGCAGTTAACATACATGCATTTAACATTACTGGACTCTTCTGCATACTTCATCAAACCTGTTACTTCCCATTTAATACTGGAACTCTATTTATTTAATAAAAACAACGAATTTTCTACATCCTATAACAGCACAAGATGTATATATAATATCCGACGACTAAAGATGATATTAATCTGATGATACAGTAACTCTGTTACCTCCTCAACTACCTACAATAATAACTATCACCACTTAAATGGATTTGCTACATAAAACAACTTATTTAGTTCCGTCTACCTCTCTTATTTTTTCAACCCAAATCGCCTCATTTATCAGAATCCGTTCGGTGATGTTCTGTAGGCAGGAAAATGAACATAATATATCACCGAGCTGAAGACACACATTTGTAGTGATAAAGTGCACTGGAGGTAACAAAAAACAAATTCAAGGTAATGCTGATCATTAGTGACTACTCATTATGTGATATGCCAACAAATCTGTTTTACATTTTGAAATAGTAATAACAACTCTATTCATATAGTAATATCCTCACATCTTATTCACAATACAAGGAAAACAGGAACAAGTAAGGACATGGTGCATGAAAAGGAGATACATTCCTGTCTTTATACATGTTTTAAAATTAATTTACTAACACATTTACAAAAATCGAAGTCAAAAAATTAGTTTAGGAATTCATCTCGTGATATTTTCATTATTTAACAACAAAAGTTTAATAAATATCTTTAATTGTGCACTGTTAATAAGCTTCATTATTAATTATGGAAATTATTTTATAGTATTTATAAATCTTCTTTAATTTTGAATTTAAATAAACTATAAATTTATATTACAAATAATCAATTGAGTTGGTGTTTACTTGATGAAAATGTTGAACATTAATGTGGCATTTAAAACTAATAAACTCTACAAAATATAATAAAAAACAATAAAACCAAAACAAAAAAGAAAATTATCAGGTGTATATAAATTGAAGTGTGGCACTGTGACAATGTCTATATAGGACAAACTGGTAGACCTTTTATATCTCGGATAAAGGAACACATGAGAGCATATAACAGAAATTTAGAAAATTCAAACTATGCTAACCACCTATTCCAATTTAATCATTGTTTTCGATCCAAATTTTGAAATTTTACATATTTGTGATAAGGGTAAGAAGTTAGATCTTTTGGAGGCTGTAGAAATTAATAAGTTTAAAAGTAGTAAAAAACTGTTAAATTCTCAACTTGATTTGAATGAATCCCCTTTGTTAAATTTAAAAATTTAATGTGTGCAAAACATTTCTTCCACTTACTTGTGTTTTGCACTCTTTTAACTTTACTATCTAACCTCTCTTGGTTAACTCTTGTTTTTTTCGACCCCCGACGCTATTAGGGCATCCGAGGGCTAGGGAGTCTTTCCTTTCTTCCATTTCTTCTTTCCTTTATTTTCTTTTCTTCTCCAGAAAAGTCTGACCAGAGGCTATAAGATGGCAGCCCCATCACTGGTCTTGCCTTCCTTTGGCCAGCAACCAATCGAAGGGACTATTATTATGCTTTCAAGTCTTATACGAGAATTTCCCTCGAACGTTGGAGGGAAAATTTTCTATAGGATCGTAACAGGCCTTGGCCTAATACTTGGAAGGAAGAAGAAATAAATATTGTTGTATTGTTGCTTAGATCAGTTGGAACACAATTCATAATTTGTTAACATGTCTGAAGAAGGTACAGTGTACCGAAACAGCTGTCACTGAATTATATAATAAATATGAAAATCAAATAAAACTACGTTATATTACAAATACCATATTTTATTTTGCTCCTAAGCAGGATGTCTAAACATACCAAACATTCTGAATTAGAGTTTTAGAACTTCCGTTTCTATTAAGTTGACTGTTTATATATATTAATTTATCTCAGATTCTCTAAGGGTCATATGCAAATACATTAGTCTCTACTCAAATTACTTCCAATCACTGGTGAGCTGAGATTGAATTAACGGCCGCCTTACCGGTCATGCATGAATGTTGACGTTTTCGTAATATTGGCAACGAATTACCCAGAATTCTCAGCGATAAAACCACTTCCGTTATTTTCGTCTGCTATAGAGGAATGCATTTATGCTTGCATCCCGCAAATAATACCATATACAAACACGTCTTCGACGCGCAATATTACACCGATTCTCCTGTTCTTCCAGTTGAATTCTTTGGTAGACTCTATCAAATTCCTCTTCTCCGCATATACCGAAAACATGATCGAAGTCTTCAAGGTCCGACATCTTGGATAAGTTTCAAACTACATCGGTTCCCTTCGGGATTTTCACATAAGTTTATATCTTGAGCTACGATCTTAAGGTACCTTGTCAGGTAGCTTACAATTATTACCGCGTGAATAGATTTCTGAGTAAGAAAAATGTGTTTGGATAGAACTTTATCAGCAGAGAACGCCTTTTACTGTCTAATGCGTTCAAACATTCGACCCTAAGACTATTAAGAAGACCAATAAGTCTGTCTGTTATAAGCAGAAAAGTTAATGCATTAAAATATCAATCATAAAAGCTCATGTATATAAAAAAAAATACTACAGGCTGAAGGCTTGAACATTAAAGATTTCTGTAATATAATAATTAATCCAACTATAATATAACAAAAATGCTTTCTGTGGGGGAAAAAAAAAATATTTATTATAACCTTAAAAAATAAGTTTGATTTTGGCTTAATTTGGAAAAATAATTTTAGGTGACCTCAAGTATTTTCATATGCTAGTTAAGATTCCCAAAATAAATAAAATAACTTTCCCAATCTAAAAAAATGTCATTATTTTAAAATTATAAATTCAAATACATAATTACTTAGATTTAAAATATTCCAGTGTTTGGAATTTGAGAAGTTTTGAGTTCATTTTACAAGACTAAACAATGTAGGTAATAAAATGAGGTAATTCAGTTCACGTATATTTATTTATTCTTATATAATTAGGTTTTATATTTAGTAATTAATTTAAACTAATATTAATTTGACAATTTGTATGCAGGAGTGAGGATATATACCGGTACCTAAAAAGTGTGAAAATTATATTCATTATTTAGGGAATATTTACAAAATATAAATGTTTAAATTAATTCTTGATGAAAAAAGGCAAATTGGTAGATCTACATACTTCAAATTTATTATTAAAGAATACTAATATTTACAAATATCATCTGAAAATTAAAATATACATACATTTTACTGATGCTCGTTTCAAGACAAACAAAATTTAAGATAGTTTAGCATTAAAAATAAATATTTTATGTTCTACATAAGAACAGCGATTCTTAATATTATGAACCGTACAATTATTCATGATAGAAATATCTAAATGACTTCATTTATCAGAAGGGTAAGAAGGAAAGATTTTGGTTCTGTGATAGCATTTCCTAATGAGAGATACACATCAATAATTCATAGGAAATGTATCTTATTCCAATTCATACAAAAACTGTAACCTGTATGCAATTGTATATGGTTACATATACAGGGGAAAAACAAGTTCCCAATGCTTAAACATTTTAAAGGAGATAACCTAGCAGAAACAACATAATTCCAGGGCTTACATGGGCTGGGTTGTGAAAACAATACAAGCTTTTAAAAATCTGAAGATAAAGTAACAGTATAGCTTTACCAATGAAACTTTGTAAGCAGAATATAGAATAAAGGCTTGGACTTTAGAATATGACATTCTCCACTATAGGAATTTTTCTCTTCAAATATAATTTATCCTTCAGCGAGAAGTGTTAAATTAATAATAGAAAAATACCATTCTAATACTTACTTACTCACGGCACTATCAAACCCATAGGTTCATGGCCACATGGACATAAGCTCTCTATACATCCCTATCCTGAGCTAATACTTTCCAATCATTCCCTGTATAATCTACTTCCCTCAAATCATAGTTTATGTTATTCTCCCACCTCATTCATGGTCTACCAACTGGGCGTTTTCCCTCTGGTTTTCCAAGAATCTTCCATGCACGTCTTTCATTTCCCATATGTGCCACATGTCCTGCCCATCGCAGTCTATGAGACTTAACTGTTCTTATTATATCTGGCTTCCTATAAAGACCATGTAGTTCATTGTTATGTAGTCTTCTCCGTTCACCTGTCTGATCATCTCTCTCTGGTCCAAAAATTTTCCTACGTACTTTATTCTCAAATACTCGTAATCTCCTTTCCTCCCTTAAAGTAAGAGTCCATGTTTCGTATCCATATAATATAACTGGTAGAATAATGGTTTTATATATTTTCAGTTTAACATTTTTTGAAAGGAGTTGGACATCAAAAGTCGCAGGTAATGTACAATAGCAATACCATTCTAATATTAATATTTATTAATATCTACTCTCTTTTCTTGAATAAGGTCACATGCCTTTCTATGGCATAGATAATTTAATCTATAGGCAGTTTTGAGCAATTATGATTGTGAAATAATATCCAATGAGAAATGTACCCTTAAATTTTTAGATATTCATGAGTCTTCAGAAAAAATCCATTACAAAACTGAAACAATTAGAAATTAAGCCTTTTTTGATGAGTATAAATCAAAGGTACTGCTTGATTGCCTAATTAAATGAAAATATATATCCTAGACAATATACTGGATGGATGTGGATCCAGCTTTATAAGGTTTAATATGTGTAAAATTTATGAAACATTTTTTCCTTTATTTTTTTCAATTCTTGTCTAATCAAACTTTTGTCTTTTCAGTGTACACAAGATAAAATGTTGCCTGGTGAAGACAAAAATATCATAAACAGTATATGCTACACAAGAGGGAGAAGGAAGGTAAAAAAGGAAGCCATTTTCTAGGAAGGAAACAAATCATTCTATACATTATACCTCTTTTTAAAATATTAACAATTATAACACAATGTATATGTACTATCAATTTATGTATTTGTAAAAAAAAATACTGATTTAAGTTTAAAACATATGTTCATGCAAACTTTCTATGATTCCAGAGACAGCGATGAGTATTAAAATAATATTTTTAAAAGTGCTCTTTGTGCAAATGTGCATGTGAATTCTCAAAAACTGTTCATCACCTGTCTCTATTAACTTATTACTGTATAATTTTATTAATGTACATTTAGTTTGTTGGTAAATTTAATTACCATTATCACTGAAGAAGTTCACAGGTGAAATGAAGTGACAATTTATGTCATTATTAAGTTTCAAAATGTAAAACAAGGAATTACTAAGAACGTTACTGTGAATGTTAGATTTGACACAGTAATTGCAAGTAATACAACATCTATACTCATACCGCATTCTCCCTCTGGTCGAACACTGGCATCGACACCGAGGTCATCAGTTGGATATTTCTGGTAGTCTTCACTATCCTCGGCATCATCCTGTGCCTGAACTCAAATCAAACATATATTGTGTATTTGTTTTTTCATTTTTATTATTTTTCTTGGATGGTATTTTCCATTAAATTATTAGTCAATGAATAAAATAAAGTGTTTTGTACCAAAATAATTTCATTAAATAAATTTTATGACACAAACATGACAGCCATTGTAAAAATAAAAATATATATATATTAGGCAAAAATTTTTCTCTTCAAAATATAATTTATTCTTCAGTGAGAAGTGTTTAAATTGATAATAAAAACGTCAATAGAAAGCCCTACTGGCCTTATAAAGTAGTGTTAAATTCCCAATAAATGTCTTCTTAACTAAGAAGCCGCCATTTGCAAAGATAGAAGCAAAGGTTTCAAGCATTTGGCGCGAGGGAATTACATCATATTATAAGAGAAAAATTTGCATCTAGATTGCAACTCGCCTCGGTAGCTCAGTTGGTAGAGCACTTGGCCCGGAAAGCCAAGGGTCCCGGGTTCGAGTCTCGGTCTCAAGCAAAAATTTTTCTCTTCAGATATATGTATACTGCTTAGAAATTTACTAGTAGCAGTAGTAGCTTAACAATTCTTTTTTTGACAACTCAGGTCATTTGTATCACAATTAAAACTGGGAATGAAAGATCCAACAAATTATGCTCAGAGGCTCCTATTATCTGCTGTAAATCTACAACATTGGACCCATAGCTTTACTTTCCTTTTGAGGAAACAATACTCAGGATTTTTATTCTTAGAAAAATTAACCTTCCGTCAGGTGCAATATTCTGACCTTCAAGTTCGGGCACAATGTACCTGATCAGCACATACTTAAAAAAAATATTTAACACGCTGTTTGCCAATCTAAACAATGGGAAGTCGAAGAAATGTTATTGTTAGGGATGTCCAAATGAATAAAATATTTAAAATTTGCTGCTAGAAATTTTTTTATTGGACGTAATATTGATTAAACAAAATTGTGACAAGCTTTCAAACAACATGATATAAAAGTATGAACAAGTTAGGTTCAGTTCAAATATACTTGAAAATAGTTCACATTATCAACATTTAGTCTATGTTTTTAGCAAAATTATTCAAGAATATAACGTTATTTACTCTATCCATTGTAATTCTGCCCGAAGGCAGGTCCTTCACTGCAAGTATAACATTTTCATGCTATGCTTGCAGCTTTACTAGGGAATAGTAGGTGTGGTAGCTTCCCGTTGCTTTCCACACCGTGATGATGATGATGATGACGATGATGATAATGAGAAGGATGATGATGATGATGATAATGATGGCCATATGATTTCGGGGACCGTTTGGGCCTTAAAGTTTTCCTGACATTTGTCTTACAGGTGAGGAAAAACCCCGATAAAAAACCTCACCCAGAAAAACTGCCCCAACCGGGGATCGAACCCGGGCCCGCTGCGTGACAAGGCAGCACGCTACCTCGAGACCATAGCGGTATTTACTCTAAATAAGTTAATAAATAAGGGTCAAAGAAAGGACGTATTTAAGTTTCGGTCTGTCAATAATATTGTAATTGCCCCTGCTAATACAGGCAGTGAAAGTAATAAAAGTAAAGCAATTTTCTTTTTGCAAATATTTTCAAAATACACATCTTCAATAACGTAACGACTTCGGGTGGCAATGAGCTTCTCTGAACAAATGATTTACAATCTGCCCTGGTGATGGTCAAGAACAAACTGAGTGGGATGGTTGTTTAGAGCACGTAAAAGTAACAGCTACTCAGATGTCCAGTCATTAACACCATCTGATGGCAGTGGAATGTGACAAAATTGACAACCTGTGCCTCTCAGATCAGACGCACCCGACGGAAGGTTAATGAACCTTGCCTGAGTCTAAACCTGCAAACTATAGAACTAGAAATGAGCATAGCAAGTACTAGATCAATAGAACTGACATGTATAACTAACTCACTGACACTTATCGAACCCGTAGGTTTCATGGCCACGTGGATATAAGATCTTCCCTGAGCTAATATTTTCCAATCATCCCCTGTATAGTCTACTTCCCTCAAATCATGGTTAATGTCTTAGCCTGCCTATTGGGCACTTTCACTCTGGTTTTTCTACAAGGAGCTTCCATGCCCCTTTTTCATTCCTCATTCATTCCACATGTCCTGCCCATTGGAGTCAATGAGACTTAACTCCTCTTATTATATCTGGTTTCCTATAAAGATCATGTAGCTCATTGTTATGGAGTCTTCTCCATTCACCTCTCTGTTAATCTCTCTTTGGTCCAAAAATGTTCCTAAGAACTTTATTCTTAAATATTCGTAATCCTTTCTCCTCCCTTAAAGTAAGAGTTCATGTTTCGCATCTATATAATATAACTGGAAGAATAACAGTTTTATATATTTTCAGTTTAATGTTTTTTTTAGAGAAGTTAGGACAACAAGATCCCTGCACTGCATAATAGCATGAATTTCCAGAATTGAGCTTATATTTAATTTTGGAAATTTAAATATGTTACTTGTTAATTCACTTTTCTCTAAATGTGATTTTTTTTTTCTCCAACGTCCCAGGTTGTCATTTCAATATTTGTGACGTTCTCTCCTGGCATTGGCTTAATTGTAACCCATTTCTGAAGTTGGGGCACCTAGAAGGCGCAGTTACGTTATCCTGATGATATGATGGATGATAAATGATAATGAAGCGCCAGGAGAGTTCTTAACCTAAACTTAACCTAAATTCCAGACCATGGGCAACCACAGGAATAATTCCCTTTTAAGGAAAATTCCTATGGTTTGGCCTGGAATAGAACCTGGGACCTCATGAACAGTAGTAAAAAACGCTGACCACTAGCCCATGAGGCTGGTCTGAATGTGAAATATTATAATTTTTAAAAACTACATAATGAGGTCTGCCAAAATGACGAGGAAATTGAAAATGGACATTATTCCCACCTATCCTACTGTGGAACCTGAACTGAGAAAAGTGCAATGGTTGGGAAAGAAATATACACACAATTTTTAAAATTACAAGAGAAGAGAGCAAAGGATAATTTCATATTTACAGCAATTTGAGATCAAGTACATTACTATGTCATTAAATACTCTAACTTTTCAAAACTATAATATATGAACATTTCTAATTCTCTATTTAAATTGAAATATGAACTATACTCGAGCCGCCGATTCTCCGGCTCAAGTTTAGGTTGTACGAGGGGTAAAGGGAGAACTCGCCCTCTACTGCCAATAGAAAATGGTTGTAGTAGGAGTGAATGTTTGCCACAACCATTCACTACTCTTGATGCAGCTATAGCATGCTTGTAAGATTTGAAATTGCTGTATGTGTCCACCGCTGTGGGTCTCGGGGTAGCGTGCTGCCTTGTCATGCAGCGGGCCCGGGGATCGATCCCCGGTCGGGAATCATATGGCCATCACAATCATCATCATTCATATTCATCTTAGGTTAGGCTTACGATTAGGGACTCTCCTGGCGCACCATTATCATCGTCATCCATCATATCATCGGGGCAACATAACCCCACCTTCCAGGCGCCTGGAAGACGCCCCAACCTCAGAAGTGGGTTACAAGCACGTCATGCCAGGAGAGAAACCAGGAATGTCGAAAGAGAAACCTGAGGCATTTGAAAAAAAAAAAATTGCTGTATGTCTGCTAACTGCATACATAAAGTGGCCACTCCACTAAATATCCATATCAGTAACACTGTCATGAAATGTCAAGGCCGGAGAATCAGTGGCTGCAGTGTACAAATTAAAGATTTGATAAAATTGGCTCAAAATCTCTTATAATCATAATTATATACTATGGCTTTGACATGAATCTCTATTGACTGTAGAATAGCTGATTTTGGTGCCATATCAGCTCATTCATTCCCTGGAATATTAACATGTTCTAAGCAAATAGAATGTTATTTTCACAATGGTGTAAAAAGTCTTGTATAGATTGCACTATCGACTGATCGCTATACATATCTCTAAGGCTTTGAATAATGCTTAAAAAATCTGTGCAAAGACACTTCTGCAATTATTTTTAAATGTAAATTTCAGGGTTTATAAATAGCTAATAGTTCAGCAAGAATAAAAATAAGGATTTTTATGATACAGAAATAAATTTAATATAATATTGTATCATATTTTAAATATCAATGTTCAATTCATTAAATAAAAATATATGACTATCAGTAATTAAAAGAGCCATATATGATATTTACTGAAAATTTATACCAATAATGTAAATAAATCAGCTATTGTATTATAGCTTTAAAAAGCATGGAAATTGCAACTCTAAGGAAAAGATGGCCGACATAATAACAGACAATTTTCCTATTAATTTATTCAGATGTCTGTAATGAAAGGAATTTTTATTGTACTTTAATTGATTTTTAAAAATTGTTCTTTTTTTAAAACCCGCTAAAGCCTGTTCCAAGCCAGGTTGAAAAAGGGTGAGGGGGAGGAGTAACACCTCGTAAAAAAACCCATGGTTCAGTTTGCCCAGCTGATAGTACCTTGTGAGGACCCCTTGCCAGGGTTACGGTGAAGACCTCAACGGCAGATACAGCAGAGAAGTAGTCCTTCAGTACGGTGTACCTGACGGAAGAGGCAACTCTACATCTACTGCCTTGTAGATTGACAAACGGGCAGATGGGGTTTGATAGTCCTACGAGACAACCCATCTAGGAGAGACAACTCCAAAATAATACGGGGCAGGCTGAACTCTGGAGCTGGGTGAAGGCAATCGGCCTAGGGAGGAAACTCCGAATAATAAACCCACCTTGAAAATGGGCTAGCAACCTACTTCAAGGTGTATCTTATACATTGCTCGCAGTCTCAAGGAACAAGCCTCGGATCAAAGACGGAATATGTCTCCTCCGAGGAGTGATTTTGGAAATAAACAGGATGAAAATCCTACAAATTATGATTAAGAAGAAGAAGTTCTTTTTTTATTTATTTACTTCCTTCCCCAAAATATTTGCTATGTGAAATTCAATGGCCATCACATGAATAAATCAGGATGAATATTTCAAATTCACTTTTATTTTCTGTTTATGAATCTTAATTGCTTTATTCACTTTGAAAAGTTTCCATGAAAAAAGTCTACCCTCATAATTGTATTCTGGATCTCAGTAAGTTAAAACAAAGCTTGATAATGCAACACTTTAAGGTCTAGGATATTATTCAATTAAAACCAATTTAAAGTTGTGTAACCTATATTGTAATATTTGTAAAAACAAATTTAATATAGGCCCACATATGATTTAAGTTTTTCTCCTCGAGTAACAGAATATAATAATGTAATATAACAAACACAGGGTTTTGTATCCAAAATTTTCTATCTTTTTAAAGCATCCAAAATTAGTGGACAATATTTCACATGAATATAAATAAACTCTAATTTGATTTTATTTCAAATGACTGTTAAGAAATGATGACAGTATATTGAAACCAGTAGAATGGGTATGAATGAAGATACTAAATTTAGATGTGTTTTGTATATATAATGAATAATATTTATAAATAGAAGCTAAATGAATTCCTGAATAATTGTGATATCTCACCTTCTTAATTTTTTGCACATATCTGCGATCATGCTCTTCATTACTTATGTGTTTATTACGCAGTTTATCTCTATAATATAATTCATAGATTTCTTTCTGTTCAGTACACTCCCTCTTTTCCCATAACCAATCTGTCATTTTTGGATCCTGTAATAAAAATTTTTAATACAGTGAACCTTATTTGAACCACTTATAATACATATATTACTACTCTCCAAAACCTGAAAGAGGAATGTTTACAATGTGTGAGAGACCTTAACATTGAACCTAGTGACATCAACGTTAACACTCAAAGTCTTCTACCAAGGCAAGGAAACTCAGGAAACAACTAAGAGACAAAGAAGCAGTTCTCTGGAGTCAACTTCCTCATAAAGGAAAAGGCGTTGTTCTCTACAGTGAATATACACCAGCAAATCAATGGATTCATGATCATCAGCGATTGCCTTGTTCCGAATAGAGAGAAGCAATTAAAATGCAAGCCAATGTATCAGCAGTGCATTTTTTGCCGGGCAGGTCTAGGGACGATACCCTCTGTAGACGTCGCAGAGAGCATGAAACCCTTGCACATGTCCTTGGGGCTTGTCCATTTGGAGAATCACTGAGACACATTCGGCACCACACTATTCAAAACTTGATAGCAGAAGCCTTGCGAGATTATGGATACACAGTTTATGAGGAAGTTCATGGTGTGGCCACTAATGGAAGTAACAGACGAATAGATATTATTGCATTTAGACCATCTTCTAAAATTGGTATGATATTAGATCCCACAATCCTTTTGAGACTCATAGTGGCCAACCTGAAAAGTTGACTGTGAAAAGAAAACCAACAATTGACCTATTACAAATATAAATATCAATTAGATAGTATAATGTCACAGGATT
Organism: Diploptera punctata; assembly: GCA_030220185.1. NCBI lineage: Eukaryota > Metazoa > Arthropoda > Insecta > Blattodea > Blaberidae > Diploptera > Diploptera punctata. Next base: position 56,010 of record JASPKZ010003642.1, on the reverse strand, counting down.
GATGATAGGCACAAGAGGTACTATACCAGGATTCATAGCTAAATTTTGGAATTTCTTAGATTTGGACAGAGTGTATCTTTCTAAAATTGCCATCGCTGGCATTAGAGAATCAATTTCAAATTTAAGAAACCATCTTTACAAAATATCTACTTTATAGTATGCATACTTCAATAACAATTTGAAAAAAATTTAATGTATTTCATCAATTTCGAAAATGAACTGTCTGCATCACTTTGTCCTTGAGACAATCCTCTAATGAGGAAAGCTGTATATAATAAAAAAAAATACATCTCATTAAATTAATCATTATTTTGAACTATTACAGAAAAAAAACCACTATGAAGTATAATTTAAAGTAAATTCTGTTCAACTCATCTCATATCCCATCTTATAATTAGACCAGTTTCAAGGCCTAGCCGGTTTCATCATCAGTAATTTCACGATCAATGTTCTGTTGTCCAGGAGCACTCCTTCTTACTCCATCTGTTGGTGGACTTGCAATCAAATCAACTTCCCCAGAAATTTCAAAATTCATTCATTTTTCTTTCTTAGTTTTTTGAATGTGGATTTTTTTCCCAAACAGTGAGCTCCTTAGATTTTTATCTGTTTTATTAAACTAGCCTTTCTTTCAATTTGATGTTTTTTTGACCAAGTATGAGCCGCTACTCCTGATTTTTCCAATTCCCCAATTTTGATATTGTAAGTTGTTACTTCACTCTGGTTTTAAATTTTTTCTCCCCCTTTATAAATTTTATCACTATCTCTTTGAATTTAATCTGGTAAATTCCTGATTTGTTTTCTTCTTCAATTTTGTCATTTTTGTTGGTTTTAATTGAGGCTATATTAATTTCTTGGTGCCAATCTTGTGTTGAACCTTTAAAACATTTTTTTTTAATTTGTGATGCTTCAATGGATGGTAGTGAATTTCTTGAATTTTTTCTATTCTTTTTCTTTTAGAAGCATACTTTGGTTGATTATTTTTGTCTTTTAAACTTATTTTCCTGTATAGCATGCTTTCTTCAAACCCATTTTCTATGAAGAAAGCACTGTCAAACTACTGAACGCCACTTCTTTATGAGCAGAATTTTCAATCATTCATGTAGTACATATTGGTATTTTACTATCATGAGTTTAGAATGTATGCAATAAAAAAAGTTTGTAATAGGCAGTGAAAAGTTTAGGTTAATATTATCATAAGTAATGCCACGAGAGATTTCCAATTTATCTAGAAAATTTGGAAATCAAGAGTGGCATTTGTTAGGACTATTTTAATGAATAAAATTAAGCTGTTTACTTACAAATCATTATTTAACTATAGTTATTTTAAAATATTTATATATTTAATGTAAACGGCGATGTTTGAAAACAAATGAGAAACGATAGGTACACTTCATCTGCTTCTTTTGTTTATCACTGCAACCAGGTCATAATATTTATTGCCAAAGGAATGTAATATTGTAAGAATGCTCTCTAGTGGAGAAAAAATGAAACACATCAAACTGTATATTAATTAATTTCTGATGTCGTATGATATAAATATGACAATTATATTTTTCTGGATTATTATCTGGGAAAAAATACATTTAAGAAAGTGCAAACAGTGGTTTCTTTTTTGGTGGTATAATAAATTGATACAAATGTTTTTATATTAACTCCTGCAAGTGCTATGTGTTGGCATCTATGCACTATATGTACAATCTGGTAGCCATATTTCCTATAGGCTCAGTCACTGCAAATAATGGTCAGACCTGTTCAGAATATTAAAAAGGAGGAACTTTCTTTAATATGGTAAATATAACACTGATAAATATTTCGTGAAACACGACTCTTGATGGGTTGTAAAACAGAAATCATTGAAACGTGATTGGTCATTGACTCCCATTTGGGGCATGAGTTAAATAGTCATTAAGAAGCATTTCTGAACATGGGTTCCTATATGAAAGCTGTTTATAATATTGTCTCCACTATCGTTTCTAATAGTTTGTAACATCTAAAGATTCAAGGACAAAAAAAAATTCTAATCTGTAGATTTAGAGCAATACACTCATAAATATGTCTTTATAAATATAGAACTCATGCTTACCGTAATATCAGCATAAACAGGAGTCCAATTGATAGGGGTGTTCTGTTTTGGTGAGCACTAGAGGACGAGCCATCACTGGTATATAGTGCAGGACTTGCTCCCGCACTTCTGCTAACGTACTCAGCGGAACATAGTACCCTAAAATATTATATTATAATTAATAGAGTTTAGTTATTGAAAGTTAACACAATTCTATGAATGAAGAATAATTTACCTCTATTTGCACAAGCCATCCACTTCACTTCTCTAACATCAGTCACTTCTTTACCGATTAAATAAGTGAACACACGAACTGGAAAATCTTTCCAATTGTATTCATCAAATATTTCTTTATAATTGTAAGGAACACCATCAGTAATAAGCATGATAGCTTGGTTGCACATTGCTCCTTGGCCATTTTCTCTGTACTGTAAATAAGGAATTCAGAAGAAAGTTCATAATTCAAATAATTATAATCATAAAATTGTACAATAAAGTTAATATTTATATTTAAATTTAATTATAAAATATATTTTACTTTTAAATGAAAAAGCAGAATTAAAATTAAATTCCAACTAGAACAAGAAGATTAGAAAACAAGAAAAAGATGAAAAAGTAAACAAAAAAAAGCAGTGTATGAAAGAATAGGCAGTCCCACACCCTAGTGGTTTAGGCAAGAGGCCTTGCTGCAGAGCTATGAGACTTGTGCTGGTTCAAGTCCCCGTTGGAAAGAAATTTCTCATGGAATATTGGCCAGTATGGGACTGATATCACCAAGTATCGTGAGGAATTTGTCTAGTTACAATACGTAGCGGCTCCAGTTTGAGGAAACCAACTGTAATGACTGGGGGACACTAAATGCCAACACATGTCACATCTAAACTGAAAAATAGTCGGTGCAGCCCATTAACCATTCCAAATATGGCACCAAAAAAAAGTAAAATTTTTGTTTGTTATGAAAATTGTACATACAGGTTTTCAGGTACCATCCATCCATAGTAATTCTGCCCGAAGGCAGGTACTTCACTGCAATCATAGCATTTTCATGCTATTTTTGCAGCTCTACTAGGGAATTGTAGGTGTTGTAGCTTCCCGTTTCTTTCCACACCAGTGAAGGATGATGATGATAATGATAAGGATGATGGCCATATGATTTCGGGGACTGTTTGGGCCTTAAAGTTTTCCTGACATTTGTCTTACAGATGAGGAAAAACCCCGATAAAAACCTCACCCAGAAAAACTGCCCGACTGGGGATCGAACTCGGGCCTGCTGCATGACAAGGCAGCACGCTACCTCGAGACCACAGCGGTGGACTTTTCAGGTACAGAGAGTGTTTAATCACTATTCATTATTCTCCAAAACCATTAGGTATAGGAGTTCACCTAACACAAAAATTTAAAAATCCCTCTAGCGGTCACAATTTTTTACTTTTCACAATGAATCTCAGTATACACTATTAAAATAAACCAAGATAGATAGATATTGTCCAAAAATCAGCAAAATCTGGTGATTAGAAGGGTGGATTTACCTAAAATCCAAAATAAAAAATGATTCCTATTGACTCTAGCAACTGCCATATTTGGTTCTTCACAACATATACCATACAATTTAATTAACATGTAATTTTCTTTCAACTTATTCACTGAAATAAAATAAAAACACATATTTAATTTATTTAGGGGTAGCAGTGCATGTCAGGTATTTGCTAGCACTCTATAAAAGGAATATCAAAATAATAATTTAATGATACATTACACTGGTCAACATGATTTTTGTCTCATGAGTACCAATAGTTGTACTTAATGCAGTTTTTTATCATGTTTTCAAATATGTATTCGGAATTTCTCCATCACCCACAGTTTTTTTTTATTTCAATTTCAATTAAGGATTTAAATAATTATTATTTAATAAACGTTTTTTCGTCCATTTGTCCATTGTAAAATAAAATGGGGAACACTTACATCAGGAGATTTCAGCTATGGAAAAGAGATATCAAGGCAAATGGAATCCTAATATGCTGGCCGATTATTGTTAGACCATCAAGAGGGATGCTCCACAGGCGAAATATAGTAGAAAATCGTCATTTCTTTCTTTCTAGGTGAGTCCAAATGTTCGAATATTGTGTAGTTACAAATGTAGAAAATATTAAGTATTTGAAATTATAAATTCATGTCCCTAGGAAACCTTGCATGATGGAGAAAAACTGATATCATATTTGAGAAGTGTTAAATTAATAATAAAATAATCGTCACTGATATCATATTTGAATTCAGGAGAAAAAATACTATCAGAATCACATTTTCTTTCTGAGACAAAAAAAAGTTTATTTTTGTGTGCTCAGTGTTATGTCCTACTCAAATTAAGACTATTTCTGATAGTTGGCAGGAGGAGATTATTTTTATTTATACAGAGGCTTGATTATGTGATAAATCTAGAAAACCTAATTCTCTCACTACCATGCTTAATCCTCAATTATTTCACATGCTGTTTATAATTGGAAGACAATATATACATTTAAATTACCTGTTGCAACAATTCAAATGCCTTGACGAGAACAGCAGAGAAATTGGCAATTTTGTCTGTGTGCAAATCTTTCATACCTTGTTTTAATTCTCTGATATTGGCAAGGTTGGCCTAGAATAAAAAAACCACAATAACAGTTTAGCTTCATGTTAAAATTGTATGTTTAATAGGTCACTACAATTAATTTACTTATTTTTATCATAGTAATAGCTTTAGCTTCCCAATATTAATTTAATAAATAATGCTATAGCTGTGTGGAGTCCCTTCATGTCTTCTTCAGGTAGAAGCCATTCATTGTGTATTGTGAATGATGATTCATTGCAATTGAATGTGGGGCCAGTAGAGTAAAGGTAAAGGAAGGATTCTTGCTTGGATGGGAATGAAGCCTGGATTAGCTCGGTGGTCTGAGCATAGCACGGAAAGCTAAAGGTTCAGGGTTCGATTCCCGGATTCAGGCAAGAATTTTTCTCTTTACCATTGATTTACAATAATTTAATTGAGGTCACTACAAAATTCAATTTTTAACAACATACAGCTTATTTTTTATACATTTTTTTAAAAATATCCTGATAATTTTATTTCTCAATGCTTACAATACTTTTTTACTCATTGTTTAAATATATTTCTGTTTTTTGACTAAAGAGAGATGAACAGACAGGGAATGGAGAAGACTAAATAACAGTGAACTACATGGTCTTTATACGAAGCCAGATATAATAAGAACAGTTAATTAGATAATTTGAGTTGTATTTTGACTCACCTCATATTTCTTGATTTTTATGCATACTTAAGTTTCTTCACTGCCTTTGTGACATTTTAATGCTCGTGTCATCATGGTGTTTGCATTGAAAATGTCACAAAGGCAGTGAAGAAACTTAAGTATGCATAAAAATCAAGAAATATGGGGTGAGTCAAAATACAACTCAAATTAATTAATTAATTAATTTGTCCGAAATGGACATTTTGATACAGGAATTACGTCTTGCTGTGCAAACTATACGTCATCGCGTCTCCATCTCGAGTGTCATCTTTATGACAGTGCCAAATGCTTTCCTATCTATTCTTTCCTTTCCTAGTGCGCACCCTGTGCCATTGCGCATTCCCCTCTCCCTGTGAACTCTCATAAAAGCTGTGTTTTGTAACATTGAATGATCATCTACGGCTGCCTTCCGTCAGTTGTGAACGTGACACAGCATTGAGAATGTCACAAAGGATGTGACGAAACCCTGGGTATGCTAGGAGTTATGAAGTATGAGGTGAGTGAAATAAAAATAAACAATATTAAAAAAACCTCATAGTGTTATTTCCTATCCTACATACTTAATTAAGGTTAGTTTATTCTAAATAGTACCATATAATTTTAGTTACATTATACAGAACTTTTATAGGAAAAAATCACTATGAGGTTTAATTTAAGATTAAATTAAAATATTTCATACCTCACCTCATATCCAGTCTTCTAACAGATCAGTTCGAAGCCTGGGCAGCTTCATCTACAGTAATTTTCCCTCAATTGATGTTTATGTTATTATTCTTCCTCCTTCTGTTGGTGGACCGATAAACCTCCAGATCAAATCAGAATCCACGGGAATTTCAAAGTTCATAAGTTTTTCTTTCTTGTTTATTTGAATGTGGATTTTTTCCCAAACTGTGAGTTCTTTTTGTTTTTCTATTTGTTTAATTAGACTGGCTTTTGTATCAATTAGACGTCTTTCAGACCAAGCATGAACAGCTACTGCTGACTTTTCAATTTCACCATTTTTTACATTTCTAAGATGTTCTTTCACCCTTGTTTTCAAATTTCTTTTTGTTTTCCCTATGTAAATTTTGTTTCACATATTTGATTTGATAAATTCCTGATTTGTTTTCTTCTTATTTTTTCATTTTTATTGGTTTAATTATCTGGACATTTATCGGTCCACCAACAGAGGGAGGAAGAAGCAGTTTTTCTGATCGACATAACATCAGTCAACGAGAAACTATTGAAGATGAAGCTGCCCAGGCATCGAAACCGGTCTAGTTAGAAGACTGGATATGTGGTGAGGTATGAAATATTTTAACTTAATCTTACATTATACAGTCTGTTTTCTCTAAGGAAGAAGAGATCCACCACTATTTTCAAACCGTACAACTTCCACCTTCTAGGGCAGGATTTGTGTTAGAACTTTTCACAACCCTATTTAAACATCAAGCGCTCTCCCTCTCTTCATGTTGAAACAAGTTGACAGGGTCCTTCTTTCGTTGAAAAAGGTTGTTATAAGATTATGTCCATACCTTAACCTTATCCTCCCTAAACTGGGAGATTAAAAATTTTATATATTCTCAATTTAATATTTTTTGAAGAAGTTGGAACGAAAATAGTCCCTGCAATGCATAATAACATGCATTTTCATAAGTGAGCCCATGTTTATGATCATTGACATCATCCTCTCATTATTTCATTTGTATTATTTTATCCAAGGAACAAGTCTTCCGGGAGGGACTTTAAGCCGTGGGTCCCGAGTCTGAAGATTTTCAGGCTCGTAAAAGATCCTTAAGCTTGAATGAAAAGGCCTCTAAGCAAAATTTTACCGAATTTTCCCATCCTAGTACTACCTTGGTTTCCTAGATGTCAGTATGAGGCAGAACGCTCACCACGGACCACTCAAATGACATCGATACAAAACAAGTGTAACTAAATTAGATGGTTCAAATCTTCCCTGTAGGGGAGAGCGCCTAAATCTCTGTTAAGGGAAACATGGGCTTACAAGAAGATTATTTTATTATTACAGATTTCATGAATTTAATTTAATTTACTGATGATGCATTAAAGTAATTCTTATTGCTAACACAAATATATTTTCTCTAAGTTATCAGAGTAAAAAGTGCTTACCTGAACAAGCATATCCTTGAAACATGGCACAACCTCGTCAATCTCTTCTGAGAAGTTGAACACATTAACAAAATCATTGTTTCCAAGAGTATCGAGTATATTACTAACTACATGGCGTGCAATCTCTTTTCTCATTCCTGTCATGGATCCTGAATTATCCACCAATATCAACATATCTTTAGGACTAGCAGCAGCTTCAATGTACCAGGAGCGAGTTCGGCAGTCATACAGATCCACTGTGTCATTCCTCCATTGCATGGCTAAACCAAAATACAATAATTTTAAAATCAGTATAATTAGGAACTAAAGGTATGTGTGTGTCCCATGCTTCTCACTGGACTTTCCATGCTTCGAATTAGTTAGGATTTAAATAATATGAAAATTTATTATGTATTTACAGAATCACTCTGTGAATTATGAAATGTTATAATTTTATAACATATGTTTTAAGAAATTTATATTAATATTATTACAGGGACTGACTGAAAGACATTTAGGGCCGCATGCAAATACATTAGTCTCTACTCAAATTACTTCCAATCACTGGTGAGCTGACTTTCCATGAGCAAGTGCAAAGATCGAATTAGCTACCCACTAACTGGTCATGCATGAAAGTCGTCGTTTTCGTAATATTGGCAAGAATTACCCAGAATTCTCAGCGATAAAACCACTTCCGTTATTTTCGTCTGCTAGAGGAATGCATTTACACTTGCATCCCGCAAACAATACCGTATACGACGACGTCTGCATCGTGCAATGTTATGCCGATTCTCCTGTTCTTCCAGTTGAATTCTTTGGTAGACTTTATCAAATTCCTCTTCTCCGCATATACCGAAAACATGATCGAAGTCTTCAAGGTCCGACATCTTGGATAAAGCAGCAAGGTACGCGGCAAGGTTTCAAAACTACATCGGTTACCATCGGGTTTCTCACGATTAATTTCTCTGCTAAGTCACCTCGCCAGGTAGCTTAGGAATTTCAACAATTATTATCGAATGAATAGATTTTTGAGTATGCAAAATCGTATTTGGATGCAACTTTCACAGTAGAGTAAAGGCAGAGAACGATTTTTACGGTCTAATGCATTCATAGATTTGAGCCTTAGTTTTGAATAATTTGGAACGTGTAATTACAGTAAAAAAATAGATGGTGGAATAAGCAAAAAAAAAAAAAATATATATATATATGCAGACATCCTTAACAATTCCAACAAGACAAAGCATCTCTCCAATGGAAATTCAGTGTTCAGGAATGTCTAAATGAACAACTGGCAGGAAAATGGATTGACAACCTAAGCTAATTTCTTCTGCAAATGGCCACCAAAACCACCTGACTTGAACATTTGTGACTTCTCTCTAAGCCTTGACATCTACTGAGGAACAATATGGAGCATATATTGAGTATCTATGAGCGTTAAAATTTTAAACTTTTTTCTTTCTAATTTCATACATTTTATGTAAATATGACTACAAAGAGAGACAGTACTCGCATTTATAATCATGCTGTGTTAACATGCTTATAATCAATCAGTGTTTTTATGGATACAGTATCATGTAGTAGTAATCAGAGACCATTATTGTTTTGTTTGCTCAACATTTCAGAAGACTAAATATTATGACATGTTGTCGACTGAAGCATGACTCAAATGCATTATCCATATGTACTAAACTATTTCAAGTTGTAATTATTGATTAGATACGTTTTAGAATATTTTCTATGTTTTGAGTATTATTATTTTCATTCAAGAAGAATACAAGTATATTCAGAGAATGTATTTTTAATTTAATGAAGGGAACTACTTCTCCCTGTATTTATTGCTTCTACATAATACATAGGTTTCAATAACCAATGAAAAGCGAACAGGTCACATGGGTTGTTTTGACCAAGATCACTTTAAGAGCAGATAGCATATAATATATTATTGTGCAAATTGGACTTCTGTTATATGCTCAATTTGCTCAGAGATAACAAAAGCCTATGTCACCTCTAAAACTATCATTTTCCATTGCTTTGGAAGGTACATTACATATTAAAAATAGATATAGAGGTAAATTTAAAAAAATCATATTAGTACTGGTATAAAAGAGAATCTATTTGACTTAATTATATTATATTTAGTCTGAACATCTTACCTCAATATTAATGTTGATATGTTCTGAACATGTTTCAAAACAATTCTGTTTTATCGTCAGCTTGTCCAGACTGGTTTGATTTATGTTGCACAACCTGGATGTTGATGTCAACTCCATCCTGTGGTTGACCAAAGAACCTCCAAACAAGGTCACGCTCAATCGGTATTTCAAAATTCATAACTCTGTTTTTGTTCTTCTGAATATAAATTTTTTTCCCAAATAGTCAGAAGAACAAAAACAGAGTTATGAATTTTGAAATACCGACGGAGCGTGACCTTGTTTGGAGGTTCTTTGGCCAACCACAGGATGGAGCTGACATCGACATCCAGGTTGTGCAACATAATGCAACATAAATCAAACCAGTCTGGACAAGCTGACGATAAAACAGAATTGTTTTGGAACATGTTCAAGAACAAATCAACATTAATATTGAGGTAAGATGATCAGACTAAATATAATATAATTAAAATAACCTCAAAATATCACTTCCTAAAATTAAATATCTATTTACTTACCTGGATATTGTCTCATGAATCCCGAAGAACTTCCAAAATACTGCCATGATAATGATGGATCATCTTGATAATTTCTAGTAAAAATTTCATCAAGATTTTCTGACCATTTGATGGCTTTCAGAATATCTGGAGCTGCAATAATAAGAAAAATATTTTCATTAACAATACACCATTAAAGAAATTAAATTGTAACATATTTATATTACTAATATGGAACAGATTTTTTATGCATTAAAAGTTGTATATTGTAACATGAGCTTTAAGATAAATGGGGTATGAACCCATTAGCTTGATTTAGCTTACTTTTCCTCTGTAATTACGCTTTAGTGTATGATGCACAGGAATTTTTTATATTTCTAGGGATAGTTTAAATCTATTAAATGTAAACTTTTTTTTTTAATTGAGTAAAAATAGCTAGTATATAGTTTTATAAAGATGACCTGAAATAAGTATAATCCTAACACAAATTGAATCACACATTCTAAAAAGGGAGTTTTTTTTTAATTTAACAAATATCTGTTTTTAATTTAGGATAACTCTATTTGACCCTCGCCTGAATTTTCATACTACATAAGCAGATATATGCATGTATATCATGTTATGAGTAGGGAGAGACCTGAGAAAATTACTTAGGTGTATTATTACATATCATGTTAACCATATTGGACACACTGGGATATTTCAAATATTGATACCATTAGAAATCATATGTCTTATTCTTTATTTATTACAGACTCTATAAAGATAACACAGTTTAGTTTTTACTCGAGTAAAAACTGAAGATGGAGGATTATTAAAAAGTGATTCTAAATGATTGCTCTGGTTTGGCAATTTTTTTGTAGGCAAACTGTGAATAATACAACAATAGTATTAATATTGCATCACAGAAAATCTCTCAAAGTTTTATTTAATGTTGAAATTAGACTATCAGCTTGATGTATGCAGGGTCACAAAGGGAGCCCATATTGAACACCTATAAGGTCAAAACCATCATATTCCAATCAAGTTAAGGCCCAAAGCTTATTACAGGTTCAGTGAAGCATTCTCAAACCATCTTTTTCTAGGACATCCCTAAGATCTCTTCCCTTGAGGACGGTATTGAAGCATGACTTTTGGAAGTCTATTGAGATTCATTTGTTGCACAAGAATTTTCCACTGTAATTGCTATTTATTTATAAACTGTGAGATTGACTGTAATTGAAGTGCTTGCATGACATCTTCTCTTGTGGTCCATACGAGTATATCCTAGTGTTGCTCTCAAAAATCTCATTTCACTAGCCGCCATTATTCTGCTGATATCATTACTCCTCATGATCCATGCTTCGCTTCCATAACATAGTAAGGTTTCATATATACGTATTCTTGTGTGTCACTGTGCTATGGAAGGCTTCATGATTTTTTAATAAGTGGAAATCCCACCAATTAAGCGCTTCTGGGCTAGCAATCCATTAGGTGTTCAATTTACATTGCTTCCAAGTTTCATACCTATCCATCCATAGTAATTCTGCCTGAAGGCAGGTCCTTCACTGCAATCATAGCATTTTCATGCTATGCTTGCAGCTTTATAGGGAATTGCAGGTGTGGTAGCTTCCCATTGCTTTCCACACCGGTGAAGGATGATGATGTTGATGATGATGGCCATACGATTTCGGGGACCGTTTGGGCCTTAAAGTTTTCCTGACATTTGTCTTACAGGTGAGGAAAAACCCCGATAAAAACCTCACCCAGAAAAACTGCCCCGATTGGGGATCAAACCCATGCCTGCTGCGTGACAAGGCAGCATGCTACCTCGAGACCACAGCGGTGGACTTTCATACCTATTGATACGTAGAAAAAAAAAACTTGGTGAGTTTCCCCATATATCTATGTATATAAAGCTTATCTGCCTTCACCACACACTCTGTAAAAAAAATCTTCAAATCATGGCAATCATTTAGAATCATTTAAATAATAAGTTTGGGAATTTTTAACATTATGAGGTTCAATTCATAAGAATTAAATGAATCGTGATTTCTTCTTACCTCTTACTTCTATGTTTTTTTAAACACAGCACTGCTGTATTAGCTGTTTAAAACAGCTGAAGATGGTGACAATGGTCGCTGATACTGCAGTGCTGTGTTTAAAAAATAACATAGAAGTATGAGGTAAGAAGAAATCATGATTCATTTAATTCTTATAATTTAGAATCATGCTGTAGTTTCTTTGAAATTGGTCTTAAAATGAAGACTAAATATGAGGTGAAGTGAAATTTTAATTATAATCAATTATCAATACCGGTACCTCATAGTGTTACTTCCTACAAATCATGCCTTAGAATATTTGGTCATGGTGTTGGATGTTGTTATATATAATTAAAATATACAGTCAATATGCCCAATTCACCAATTAAAGTTATATATAATGTTGACAACTGTTCAAAGATGGCAAATTACCTTGGTCATAGACATTGGTAGGTACATGCACTGCACTGTAGCTGGTGTTGACAGGAATGTTGTAGAAGTGTTTGTTAGGATTAAGTATCATCTCTTTGGCTCCCTTCTCCAGGGGTTCACCAGGTGGTCTCAATGTCTTTGTATTATAATATTCATACTCTGTAAAACTTCATCCTGATGGTTCACTGCTGATGCTTCTGCTGAGTCCATTATTCTCTACAACAAATCACAATATGATACATTTTAACCAATTTTAACTTTTATATACAATAGAAAGGGACGAAGAAAGAAATTATTAATACATTTTATAAAAAAAATATAATTTTTTTCTTATCAACAAATTACATTATAATAATAATAGGAAATGTACACTCAGGTTGAGCATTAGTGGTGGTTTAGTCTTTACTGTAGTCTGTGATAGTTTTTGTTCTTTTCGCACATGTTATGATATGGTATTTCCTACATCTTTGTCCACATAACATACACTTGCATTCTTTGGTCGGCTTGTGGAATTTCTTGTTTAGACATATTTTGTTATGAAACCCATTTACTGCGAGTCGTGTTGTGACGTGTCTCTGGGGGTTGCACTCTCTGATCCATCTGTCGTCCAGCATGGCAGTTGTGGTGTAGAAATCCATGTCTATTTCCTTCTTCTTCTTATTTCTGATTCTTATTAATTTCTGGTATGGTTCTGTGGATTGTAGATAGAATTGCGTTCTTATGTCCGCTATGAAGTAGGTCTCTCTCATGAGTTCGTAGGCAAAACAAATTACATTGAGAATTGCTATATCAACATTGAGGAAGACACTATAAACCATTTTTTTTTCCTGGCACGAGAGGCCTAGAAGGCCCTTAGCCTACCAGCCGACTGCTGGCCTCACATCCACATGTGTCGATCACAGAGGTAGATGATCATCAGCTAGTGTAGGGGTGACATGTGGTCAGTATGTCAACTTCCCAGTTGTTATAGCTGGTTTTCTCAACCTGGAGCCACTACTTATTGTAGTTACCCAAATGCTTCACGATGCTGGGTGGACACTGGTCCCATACTGGCCGAAATGACATGAGAAAATTTCTTCCCACATGGAGACTCGAACCAGCACAAGTCCCGTAACTCTGCGCCAAGGATTCCTGTCTTAACCACTCGGCTACGGTGTAGGACACTATAAACCATATGGTATGATATAAACAGGTAATAGAGAATGATTGGAGACTGAATTTCACAAAGAAAGAAAAAGAGAAAAAACCAATTACAATATGGAGAACGGGTATCAAGAGAGCTATGGAGAGCAGAGACTCAAGAGAAAGACAAAAAAAATTATTATCAGAGAATGTAAGTACGTTGTAAACTAATTAAGTAACTAACTCACTGGCACTATCGAACCCGAAGGTTCATGGCCGCGCGGACATAAGCTCTCCATATATCCCTATCTGGAGCCAATGTTTTCCAATCATCCCCTGTATAATCTACTTCCCTCAAATCATAGTTAATGTTATTCTCGCACCTCATTCTTGGTCTACCAACTGGACGCTTTCCCTCTGGTTTTCCTACAAGAATCTTCCATGCACGTCTTTCATTCCCCATTTGTGCCACATATCCTGCCCATCGTAGTCTACGAGACTTAACTGTTCTCATTATATCTGGCTTCCTAATATATTGCATAAAGACCATGTAATTTACTGTTATGCAGTCTTCTCCATTCACCAGTCTGTTCATCTCTCTTTGGTCAAAAAATTGTCCTAAGAACTTTATTTTCAAATACTCATAATCTCCTTTCCTGCCTTAAAGTAAGAGTCCATGTTTCGCATCCATATAATATAACTGGTAAAATAATAGTTTTATATATTTTCAGTTTAACGTTTTTTGAAAGGAATTGGGAAGTCAAGAGTCTCTGTAATGCATAATGGCATGCATTTCCAGAATTGAGCCTATGTTTAATTTCCTTGTGCATCTCATTCCTGTTTGTGATTATTGTTCCTAGGTACTTGAATTCAGCCACTTCCTCAAAATTTCCCACATTGGTCATTAGCTGTCCATTTCCATGATATAATGTATTTTTATGTGTGACCATATATTTAGTTTTATTGATATTTACTTCCAGTCCTAATTTCTTAGTGTTACTAAGTAGTGTGTACATGTTGTCTTTTAGTATCTCCTCACTATCGGCCAGTAGTACTACATCATCAGCATAAACTAACAGCTTATTAATATCATTGAGTTGTAGGCCTCTTCATCCTCTAAAGATTTGATGGCATGGTCTAGTACAAAATTAAATAGTAGAGGAAATAGTGCATCTCCTTGCTTCAACCAATTGTGGATGTCAAAAGTATCCGAAAACTGTTTGCCTACACGCACCCTACTCTTTGTGCCATTTAGACACATTCGTATAAGTCTAACTAACTTTTTAGGAATTCGGAACTCTAGCAGGATACTACATAACTTCTCCCTCTTAATTGAATCATATGCCTTTTGGAAGTCTACATATAGTTGGTGTACAGTACCATTATATTCCCATTTCTTTTCTAAATCTGTCTTAAGCTAGAAATCTGATCCATTGTAGAAATAGTTGTAATCAAAAGTTCCACTATTTCATCTGAAATGTCAATTCCATCTTTTAATAAACTAGAGATAAAAGGTTATTTTGAATTTTTATCCTTCTTGGATATTCAAAGTGAGTAAAATATAAGTTGTAATCTATTATCTGTGAATATTAAAAAAAAACACTCCATTAAGGATACACATAGCATTGCAAAAAGCAATAAAACTTTAAATTGGCAAATCCAGTTTATCCTTAAAGTTAAAAACCATTAATATTCATGTAAGCACATATTGTCATTTGAGACAAATGGGTTAATAGTAACACAACTTCTTTTTTAACCATTTATTCACAATTTATTAAATGTGCTATTATAAATTTCAATAGATAATAACTCATTTAGCAAAGAGGTAGAATGATTAGCTCTATTCTTTGATTGAATTTAACCAAAATACATTTCCAGTATTCCTAGATTAAAGGAAACTAATAAAATATTCACCACTCTTTTGCCAGATCAAAACCAAGTCAATCAGTTCATAGATAATATTCTACTGCTTAAACTACTGTAAGATCAAAATATGTTAATATAAAACATACAAGTATTACTAACATTTTGAAGAAGAACAGAGTCTTACCCTAACAGCACTGATCTTCAGATCGGTCATGTTTTTGATGTCATTGGCAATATCCCTGGCCAATGTGGCACCATCTCTTCCTCTCACCTGAGCATTCTTATTGTAGTTCTGCAATAAACAATTTATCAAATTTTAGAACTTTGGAAACTGTCAATAAATTGCTTTTGTCTCTTAACATTGGTAAAGGAGTGCATATTTCCCCCCCAATTTTTAATTATAAAATTGAATCTTTGTATCTTTACAAAGCATAAGACACATTACTAGTAAGTCGTACAATAAATAATGCACTTTTTTTTTTACTGAAGGTTTCTTTTATTACAACCCCAAATATACTATATTATTAATATTCAATTTTAGGAAGTGATATTTTGAGGTTATTTTAATTATATTATTTTTAGTCTGATCTTCTTACCTCAATATTAATGTTGATTTGTTCTTGGACATGTTTCAAAACATTTCTGTTTTATCGTCAGCTTGTCCAGACTATATTATCCCCAAATTAATTGGCTTCAGGTACCTTTTCCATATAGTCTCCATTCAAATCTACAGTCATACGCCATCTAGATGTCAGAGGGTGTATGTCAGTTCAGTACAATTCAGCTGGTCTTGCGCTCAGCCACATCCTGACATCTCCTATGACTTACTCATTGTTGTCATATCGCTTCCCTCGGATAACATCCTTCAGGTGCCCAAACATATAAAACTCAGAACGAGCAAGATCAGGGCTGTTGGGTGGGTAAGGTAGGGTAGCCCACCCAAGGTTTGTGATCTCTTGATGGGTGTGCAGGCTAGTGTGCAGCATTATATTATTGTGTTGAAAGAGAATTTAATTAACATTTTTATTGGGATGAACACATCTAAATAGTCTCTTCTACTTCTTCAGAGTCTTGTCGGGAACCTCTGAATGTATTGTTTCATCAGAATGGCAGTGTGTCAATCAGAATAACTCTTCAGAATCCCAAATGAATGTGACCATAATCTTGCTAGCTGAGGGTCCTGATTTGAACTTTTTTCTTCCTAGGAGAATTTTTGTGAAGCAACTCCATGATTGTTTTGTTGTTTGGTCTCCTGATCTGGAATCCATGTCTCATTCCCTGTGACAATCATGGATAAGAAATCTGCGTCAGCTTCGTGATGTCCAAGCAACTCTGCACAAATGGTCCTTTTTTGTTCCTTATGGCCGCCAGTTAGGCATTTTAGAGACCATTTGGCACAAACCTTTGAATAGCCTAAGCAGTGTATAATTGTATTGGCACTACCCATGTAGATGCCTAGTTGAGTAGCAAGTTGTTTTGTTGTTACTCGTCTCTCGTCCTAAACATAAGCCTATCGGCGCACTGAACTGTCTCCGATGTCACAGCATCGCGTAGCCATCAGGAGCCAGATCTGACAAATTTGGTTTACCTCGTTATCACGCTGACACTCTGCAAACCCGACTGACAGTACTCTTATCCACTTATTTCGTTCATTTCCACTGCTTGATCCCCATAGACATTTTGTAAGCGTCTGTGAATGTTTGAAATGGTTTCCTGCTCTGCAGAATGAATTTTTACCCAATTCGTGTTTCAAAAACCTTCAAAAGTAGCTACCATTTTAAAACTATTGCACATCACAGCCATCTGTCGGAAAACAGTGTAACTTCTTGACGTTAGAAAGGTAAGATTGAAGATACGTCATAATCCTTGGATACATTGTGTACATTTTCGTTCATTTCGAATTAAAGGCAGTCGAGAACTAAATTTATGTAGGCTACATCACTTATTGAACGCCCCACATATGTCTGATTTAACGTAAATGAGCTTACACCGTGTCCTTGTATGCTGATATGTTGATGTTTCTGAGTCTTGCTGGCTCTTTATACTGGACTCAAGTGTACAAAGACCTTTTTTAAATAGCATAAACTGCATTAAAAGTCTTAGATTAAGACACATTGCTATTATAATGCACTGTTAATCCTTAGCTCAAATTGCTACCTTTGAATTTTGCGGCCGGCAGCAGGGGTCCTCATAAGGCAGTAAGAGTTGACATTTGATCGTAAGCAGCTTAAAAATTACTACTCCAAACATGCTTTCTGGAAGAATCATCTTCCCGAAGTAATGATTCTAGAAGAATCGGCCTCTCGGATTTTTTATTCGAGAGATTCGAGATTGACCTGAAGATTGTTCCTACCCTCGCATATATAGGCCTAAGGAGATGCAAGGTTCTGCTTAGACAGAAGGAAATTGAAATTAGGAACAGAAAAAGCAATGCCAATATGTATAATAATAGAAAATACTAATAATCGAAAATAATTTATATTTTACCGGTAGTGTTTGGACAACCCAAAATCTCAAAGAACTAGCCTAAATGAGTGGATAGAATGAACATCATAAATTTAAGAAAATTTAATCGGGGCAAGCCTGGTTTCTTACCTTGTGTATTTCTTCTCGACTCGTAATGTACTCTCCCAAATGCCACAGCTCTCCTCCAAGTTTTTCAGCCCAATTGGAAACCCTACAAGAAAGGAGAAGTTATGCAATATTCAGCTACATACTTTGTTCTTTCTGCCCACATAATTATTAGTGAAAATACAAGAATATTAGTCATTAATTTCGTTAACTTTTTCCCACATCATATTACAATCGGCCGCGGTGGACTAGTGGTTATGCTCCTTGCCTCTGGTCCCGAGGGTCGCGGGTTCAAACCCGGCCGGGGTCGATGGATTTTTTTAGGATGGAAAAATCCAAGGAGCAGTCCTCCGGGAGGGACTTTAAAACCGGGGTCCCGAGTCTGAAGATTTTCAGGCTCGTAAAAAATCCTTAAGCCTGAATGAAAAGGCTTCTAAGCAAAATTTTTCCGTCCTAGTACTACCTTGGTTTCCTAGATGTCAGTATGAGGCGGAACGCTGACCACGGACCACTCAAAAATGACATCTATACGAAAACAAGTGTAACTAAATTAGTATGGTTCAAATTCTTTCCTGTATGGGGAAAAGCGCCTAAATCTCTGTAAAGGGAAAACATAGGCTTACAATACAATATTACAATATATTTACAGGCACTTACACAGATCCTCCCTCAAAATAAATTATCCTCTTTGGTAGCAATGCATATTTCCTAATGCTGGTACTGCTCCTGGAAACATGTCTGGGCAGTTTAACAGGAACATTCTTTAAGGTTTCTCATGAGACAGGTATAATCACCTCGGGTGACTGAAATATGTGACCACGCAGTTTTTTGTTTCAAGCGGTAAAAGAGAAAAATCATATATGTATAGAGAGAATGGCAAAACGAAGCTGTGGTCTAAAATAGCAATAGATAGGTAAAAATGGAAGAAATCTATAAAAACTGAGAGATATGTGTGAAGAAAGCTTTGTGCCCCGTAAATAGCTGCTCCGAGGCATTTCCTGTAAGCCACCCTGTAACAGGAGACTCTTGCCAGTACCGGCATGTTCTTCTTCTTCTTCTACTACAAGGTTTAGGCTATGCAGCCTGTTCCGGCGAAGTTAAAAGTGGAGTCCATCTTCTACGTAGTCGGCCAACATCTCTTGTTCCTCTGGGATTATACAGGAAGGTTCTTTTTGGTATTCTTTCGTTGTTCATTCTCATTAAGTGTTCTATCCATTTCTTATTATTTTCGCTGATTTTATCTCAGTTTTATATATATTTAATTCTTCTCGTATAGTTTCATTCCTTATTCTATCCGCTCTTGTGCATCCTTTCACATTACGTAAAAACAGCATTTCCGCAGTCTGTATCCTGCTATTATCCCTTGATTTCATTATCTAATTTTCACTTCCATACAACAATAAAGGAACAGCCATTGTTTTATATCATTAAGTTTCGTATCTTTCCTTGTTTTACGACCTAAGGTTCTTTTTATGGTTCCACAAATAGCCTGAAATTTATTTACTTTATTTTCTATATCTTTATTTTCTCTATAAGTTATATCATATCCTAATATTGGAAATGTGATATTTGTTCTATTAGGCCTATTTTGTTATCCAGTACAATTTTTGATCTAATTCCATATTTACCAATAAATGCCATTACTTTTGACTTATTTATTGATATTTCACAATTATATCTATTGGCTATTAATTAAATTTATATGCTAACATTTGGAGCTCATTTTCAGATTCTGCTAAAAGTACAACATCGTCAGCGAATAATAAAGCATTTATTTTATCTTTATTATCAATTAATATTCCTTCATTAGTTAAAACCTTCTTCCATTCTTTTAGGATATCGTCCATATAAATATTAAATAATATAGGTGAGAGTGAACACTCTTGTCGTACTCCTTGGTTTATTTGAAAAAAATGTCTTATTTTTAGTCAATGTGGGTCAATACAAATATTTGTTCCGTAGTACAAGCTCTTAACAGTTTCTATAATCTGAATAGGGAGGCCTTTTTCTTTTAGGATATTCCACAATATTTCCCTTCTTACTCGATCAAATGCTTTATCTAAGTCTATAAATAACAAATGTGTTTCTAGGTTTTTTTTCTTGTCTTTTGTTTCTTATCTTATTCAGGGCAAATACTCCATCGGTACAAGATCTTCCTTTTCGGAACCCGTTTTGTTCTTCTGCTAGTGTTACTTCAGTAATTCGTTGTATTCGTTTTGCTATTATTCTAGCATAGATTTATATGCTAACATTTGGAGCTCATTTTCAGATTCTGCTAAAAGTAGCCGGCATGCTAATGGGCTAATTCTATGTACAAGAGCAATGATGTTTTCAACCTCACGTGAAGGTAAATTAAATCAGTTACAGGAAGAATTTAGTTGAGACAATTTTATGTTGAATGACGAAAATATATAATGCAAGTTACTATTTATCGCAAATCACAGATTGAAGGAAAAACGAAAATTGTTGAAACAATAGCACAGGCACTATAAAACAAAGCAGTTGTTGCATCACTAATAAACGAAGAAGAAATAAACGAACATTTACCACTTCAATCGGAATTCTTTGAAGATACCGTACGTGTAAAATGATCGTACGTATCAACATACAGTTTCATGAAATATAAATAGCTTCTTCTTTCTTCTTATTATTCATAATTTGTAGGATTTTCATCCTGTTTTTTTTAAAATCACTCCTCGCAGAAAGACGTATTGGATGTCTATCCATCTCTTGGCTGGGCTTCCTCTTGTTCTTCTCTCATCCATTGGTCTATTTTTCTTCAGCTCTTTTTTGCAAGTCGGGTTGTCTCCCATTCTTTCTACATGACTTTTCCAATATTTTGGTCTATCTATAATAAATCTTGTTGTGTCTTAATATGACATTTGTCCCTAATTTCTGTATTGTGTAATTTATCAAATAATGTTTTCCCCTGAATAATTATTAAGATCTTCATTTCACATGTGCTTATTATTTGTTTAGTTTTGTTGTATCAGCCCTAGTTTCTGCTCCATATACGATAACTGGTCGAACTATCGTTTTGCATATGCGGATTTTGATTTCTGCTGACATATGTTTGTTGCGCCAAATTAAATTTTTCCATATACCTGATATTTGTGCTGCTTTATCAGCTTGTGTCGTCGTTGCTTCTTTTATTAAATTAAATTTAAAATAAATAGAAATTTTATTTTTAAAAAATACACAAAGCAAGAGTCTCCCAGTAGAACATTTCTACGAAAATACTATATGTCTAAATGTTACAATAATGTTGTCTCGAAAATGCGTAATTTTGTGGGTGAAAATAAAATTTGGATTTCCATAGATGAAATCTAGGATCCTGTCGGAAAGTTTGTTGCTAATGTAGTTGTTGGAGTACCTTCGTTAGACAGACCTAATAAATAGTTTTTATTAACGTCTGAATTTATTACACGCTTTATATTAGCTTGACATCTATCTATCTATCTATATAACTATATATATATATATAATATAGTCTATCTGTCATCTGTCTATCTGTCTATCTGTCTAGTCTGTCTGTCTGTCTGTCTGTCTGTCTGTCTGTCTGTCTGTCTGTCTGTCTGTCTGTCTGTCTGTCTGTCTGTCTGTCTGTCTGTCTGTCTGTCTGTCTGTCTGTCTGTCTGTCTGTCTGTCTGTCTGTCTGTCTGTCTGTCTGTCTGTCTGTCTGTCTGTCTGTCTGTCTGTCTGTCTGTCTGTCTGTCTGTCTATCTATCTATCTATCTATGTAACGGAACTTTCAACGCGATTTTCACCCACTTAAAATCATGGGATCGACTTGAAACTTTGTATACTTGTAGGGGGACCCGTGACAATACAATAATTTCGTATTTATTTTCTAAAATCCTGGCCATAATCTTCAGAAAATCGAAAAAAGTGTTTTTTTTATCAATGTAACGGAATCTTTCAACGCGATTTTCACCCACTTAGAAACATTGGATTGACTTGAAACTTTGTATACTTGTAGAGGACCCGTGACAATACAATAATTTCATATTTATTTTCTAAAATCCTGGCCATAATCATCAGAAAATCAAAAAACGTGTTTTTGTATCAATGTAACGGAATCTTTCAACGTGATTTTCACCCACTTAGAAACATTGGATCGACTTGAAACTTTGTATACGTGTAGAGGACCCGTGACAATACAATAATTTCATATTTTGTTTCTAAAATCCTGGCCAGAATCATCCGAAAATCAAAAAAATGAAAACTGGTATAATATGTTGCGGACTTGTCGAGTTTTTAGTCAATCGTTGTAAGAGCTCAGTTGTAGAGCAGCGAACTCTTAGTGGCATATAATTTCAGTAATCCATATGTCGCTGGTTCAAATCCGGCTAGGAGGGGTTTTTTTATAGAAGAGTATTACTTTTAGCTCATACTACAATAGTATCGAATTTAAAGATATTTACATTTTTATCTTATTCTGTAAAATATTAAAACTAAAAAATAAGAAATAAATAATAGTTTAAAAAACTAAAAGAACACGCTTTATTAGAAAACTAAACAATGAAAAATAATTTTAATTTCCAATACGCTTGGGATAAAATAAAGTGGTCAACAAAAAAATAATCTCCAACACATCAGAATAAAATTAGAGTTATCAACAAAAAAAAATAATTTTACCATCAAAAACGTGGGGTGATTTTTATGATTTTTACATTTTCTTCTTAGAGAGCTTACTTTTACCAATATCTGTTTATTATCAAATATATTAATTGATATAGAGCACCCCACGCTTTTGATGGTAAAATTATTTTCTTTTTGTTGATAACTCTAATTTTATTCTGTATGTGTTGGAGATGATTTTTTTTGTTGACCACTTTATTTTATCCCAAGCGTATTGGAAATTAAAATTATTTTTCATTTTTTAGTTTTCTAATAAAGCGTGTTCTTTTAGTTTTTTTAAACTATTATTTATTTTTAAAATTAACAACAACAGTATATTCAATGTTCCTTTCAAAATTGTACAAATACATTATACTTTATCAGCTTCTTACATACCAATATCCCCCTTGTTTTCACATATTCAAGCACTTGAGTTACATCATTTACCTTTGTGATGGATAGTCTATACTAGATACCATGTTTATATTACGAACAATGAGTTATTTGTCTTCATTCTACTTATGATGCTATCAGCAAAGTTGTTTCTATGGAATACAGGACCATACTGCCAGACGTGCCAACAGAATGTTAGGAAATCTGATTCTTCTGAAAGGCTAATTAAACCGTGGGAACAAACAAAGTCATAAGGACTCGTGTCAGGATAAAACGTAGGATGTTTAAGATTCCGATTTCCGCCAGAAGTGTAGCACTGGTATGATACTGTCAGCAAAGTGGTTTCTATTGAATGCAATAATCAAGGATGCTACTGCGAGAAGTGCCGATGGAATATCAAGAATGATATCTCTGAAAGGTTAATTCAATCATAATATCAAATCAGTTACAAGAACTCGTGTCAGGAGAATACTACAGATGATGTTTCAAGACTCCCAAAAGTCACCTGGGCAGCATGTAGACATAGTCACTGCTTTTGTTACATGGCAGCATGCAATGTCTTGCAAGGTGTAGACGTCGTCCCGGAATATATGGAGATAAACGAATTCAAATTTCGTTCAAGGGTAGTAACCACGCAATCTTAACTTGGGGTACTACAATCCTAAAGATACAAATGTCCAACATCTCGATATAACAATGAATCGTTTTGCCAAAGGATTCATGTGAAGATTGGTGGCATTCCTGTGTATAAGATTTTTTTCGGGAAGATGTTTAAACCACTGGTTCCATGTTCAGATATAATTTGTGGTACATAAAGAATCTTCAACTATGAATTGCATATCCCTAGAAAATTCCACACTAATCTTGGCGTTTCACGCATCACGACTTGCTTCTTAGATACACTAAACAACTAAAACTTTGTAATTAATTGCATAAGTAAAATAGGTAAGGTAAAGTGATCCCACAACAGGCCTCAGGAGGCCTTTGGGGTAGTAGGAGGTTAAGGCTCCCACTTTTTCTAGACAATCGGCACTTGTTGTCAGCCGGGTTGTCAGCCCTGCGTGATGGCCGCCTTTACCCCAGAACAAGCGTCTGGTACTCATTTCCGTTAGAGGCTGAGTCGACCCCAGGGCCATAGTGCCGCCAGAGGGTTTGGGCCAGTTTAAAAATCCTGACCCAACGGGACTTGAACCCTCGACCCTCCGGCTTGTAGCCCAGTGCCTTAACCACTACGCTACCCCCCTTGAACCCTCGACCCTCCGGCTTGTAGCCCAGTGCCTTAACCACTACGCTACGGCGTGGAATTTATTGAAATAGCAACAATTATCTCGATATAATAATGAATCGTTTTGCCAAAGGCTTCATGTAAAGATTGCTGACATTCCTAAGCATGAGATTTTTTTTTTTCGGGAAGACGTTCAAACCACTGGTTCCATGTTCAGAAATAATTTGTGGTATATAAAGAACCTTCAACTATGAATGCATATCCCTAGAAAATTCCACACTAATCTTGGCGTTTCACGTATCATGACTTGCTTCTTGAAAACACTAAACAACTAAAACTTTATATATTTTATGTCTTTCGGGCATGAAAGTACTATGATTGCAGTGTAGGAACTACCTTCGGGCAGAATTACTATGGATGTATGTCTATAGAAAGCGTTTAATGGCTATTGGTCAATGCGTGGGGGGAAGTTAGCCTTCTAAGAACCTTCCCGTTTTCTCTTGGTTAGTCGGTATATATAGTTTTGAATGTTATAAAAAATACATTAGTTTAAAAAGATTTTAAATTGAAGCTAAGTGGCGACTCCAACAAATGTTTTATTAATTCAAAAAATATTTGTATTTTATATTTTTATTTTGTTTAATAATCTTGCCCAAATAGGGTCTGCTAAAAGTGATAAAGTTTACTTGATAATAGGGAAGGAAAAGAATAAAACTTAAGATTAGACGGTATATATATATATATATTTGCACAATATGCATAAAACAATATGACACTATAATGTATGTGAATTACAATTTGTGCTACAGGATCTTGAGTTAAATAACTTGTCATTTTTGTACTTATTGTACATGCATTTTTAATATCCATTAATATATAAACAGTCCACCGCTGTGGTCTCGAGGTAGCGTGCTGCCTTGTCACGCAGCGGGCCCGGGTTCGATCCACGGTCGGGGCAGTTTTTCTGGGTGAGGTTTTTATCGGGGTTTTTCCTCACCTGTAAGACAAATGTCAGGAAAACTTTAAGGCCCAAACGGTCCCCGAAATCATATGGCTATCATCATCAATCCTTATCAAGTTATCATCATCATCATCATCATCATCATCCTTCACCGGTGTGGAAAGCAACGGGAAGCTACCACACCCTACAATTCCCTAGTAAAGCTGCAAGCATAGCATGAAAGTGCTATGATTGCAGTGAAGGACCTGCCATCGGGCAGAATTACTATGGATGGAATATATAAACTATAGTGAAATATATTTTATAATTTACGTTACCTACATAAAAAATTGATTGAGCCGCTTACTCGCGGGATTCATAAAATATAGTTACACAACCGGTCTACCGTTTCGAGTATTCCCGTGTCTTGTGAAAATTAGTTAGTATTTATTCATTTGTAATTAAATATAAAACGGTTAATAATGAAAGGAATTGTTGGGGTTAATGGAATTCCAAACCAACATTCCCTTTGACAACTGAGAAAACAAAAGGAAATCAACTCAGATTGATCGATCTCGGGACTCCCGAATACGAGTCTCAAACGCTAATGTCGGAATCAACTAGTTCGTGTTATTTAGGTTATAAAATATTCTGTTTAAAAATGGAATAAAAACGGGTTTGTCAATGAAGTGACAATAAAAACCATAAATAATGTTTTCTTTACTATCTATTTATGCAAGATTTTAGAATGTTGGGTTTATTTAGATTTGCTGACATCTTGCATATTACTCGTATAACGAAAACGCCTGTTACTGATACATTGCAGGATTTTAAACTGACAGCTGTTTATTGTTTTATGACAAACTTCATTCAGACTTCAAATACGTTTATTTTCAGGAGTAGCCTACAGAGCATAAAATAAGATTTTATCACAAAAATTACAATGAGAAATAGAAATAAGAAAAATATAGGAACTCATCATTCTGACAAAATTTCATAACTCGAAATTGAGATTGAAAAGAGAACCGAACAGTTGAGTCAGATGAGATACGTATTCTAGATATGCCGAGTTTAAATCCCTAGACTTTTTTTTATTTAGGAATATTGCACAATACAGTGTTTCTCCTTCAACCCACAGTGATTTGTCGCCAGAGGTTCCTGTCTAAAGCATCTTCTTCCCTCAAATATTTAGCTTCCATACTTCTCCTCACTTAATCCATCGTTCTCTAGGCCTGCCTCTTCCACCTCTTCCATTAGCTTTCCAATTAAGGATCTTATTTGGTATTCTTTCTTCTTCCATTCTTATGAGGTGTCCATACCAGTTCAACCGTTTTTCTTCTATTTTTCCTAATATTTTTTTTAACTTGCATAATTTCCCTTATTGTGCTGTTTTCGACCTTATCCCTTATTGAAATTCTTGTCGATCGCCTCCAAAAATCCATTTCTATTGCTAACAACATGTTGGTTTGTTTTCTAGTTAGAAGAAAGAATGGACAATTTATAAATTTTTTTTGGTATAGTGAAATACTTACTCACTTACTTACTCACTGGCACTATCGAACCCGTAGGTTCATGGCCTCGCGGACATAAGATCTCCATACATCCCTATCCTGAGCTAATGCTTTCCAATCATTCCCTGTATAATCTACTGCCCTCAAATCATAGTTAATCTTGTTTTCCCACCTCATTCTTGGTCTACCAACTGGGCGTTTTCCCTCTGGCTTTCCTATAAGAAGCTTCCATGCAAGTCTTTCATTCCCCATACGTGCAACATGTCCTGCCCATCGCAGTCTACGAGACTTAACTGTTCTTATTATATCTGGCTTCCTATAAAGACCATATAATTCATTGTTATGTAGTCTTCTCCATTCACCTGTCTGTTCATCTCTCTTTGGTCCATACATTTTCCTAAGAACTTTATTCTCAAAAACTCGCAATCTCATTTCCTCCCTTAAAGTAAGAGTCCATGTTTCGCACCCATATAATATAACTGGTAGAATAATAGTTTTATATATTTTCAGTTTAACGTTTTTTGAAAGGAGTTGGGATATCAGAAGTCTCTGCAATGCATAATAGCACGCATTTCCAGAATTGAGCCTACGTTTAATTTCTTTGTGCATCTCATTCCTATTTGTGATTATTGTTCCTAGGTATTTGAATTCAGCCACTTCCTCAAACTTCCCTCATTTGTCATTAGTTGTCCATTTCCATTATGTAATGGTATAGTGAAATAGTTTATACATTTTATAGTGGTTTTATATGACTTTGAACTGCATTCTTGAAGTTTTATTTTTAATGAAGTAGAATTTGAATATGAATATATCTAAAGTGTCTATGAATAATTTAATGATTAAAATTAAATGAAAACGAACTCCCGATATCCCGCATAGGCCCTGTCCTTGAAAAAATTACGTGATCGCTTATTGTTAGTCATATCTGCACAGCTGCTTCTTGTGAAATTTATTACCAAATTGTTTAACACATGAAGGAATTGCAGACAACTTTTGGCGTTTGTGTAATTCTCGCAGGCTGCACGAATTGCAAGGAATTTGCAAACTAGAAATCTAGATTCAGTTTTATAACTTAAAGCAGAACTCTTACATTAATACGTCTATTTTACACTAAAAAATCTCTATTCTAGAAAACACCTCATATAGCCTTATTTTAGTAGCTGAGTGATGTTATTACCTCCATCCATCCATAGTAATTCTGCCCGAGGGCAGGTCTTTCACTGCAATCATAGCATTTTCATGCTATGCTTGCAGCTTTAGTAGGGAATTGTAGGTGTGATAGCTTCCCGTTGCTTTCCACACCGGTGAAGGATGATGGTGATAATGATGATGATGATGGCCGTATGATTTCGGGGACCGTTTGGGCCTTAAAGTTTTCTTGACATTTGTCTTACAGGTGAGGAAAACCCCGATAAAAACCTCACCCAGAAAAACTGTCCCGACCGGGGATCGAACCCGGGCCCGCTGCGTGACAAGGCAGCACGCTACAATCTATAAATAAATAATAAACAAATGAATGTAAAATTAAGAAAAAGGGGTAAAACGTTTTATGCCCACTTTTAATATAAATATCCATCCATAGTAATTCTGCCCGAAGGCAGGTCCTTCACTGCAATCATAGCATTTTCATGCTATGCTTGCAGCTTTACTAGAGAATTGTGTAGATGTGGTAGCTTCCCGTTGCTTTCCACACCTGTGAAGGATGATGATGATGATAATGGTAATAATAAGGATGATGATGATGGCCATATGATTTCGGGGACCGTTTGGGCCTTAAAGTTTTTCTGACATTTGTCTTACAGGTGAGGAAAAACCCCGATAAAAAACCTCATCCAGAAAAACTGCCCCGACCGGGGATCGAACCCCGGCCCGCTGAGTGACAAGGCAGCACGCTACCTCGAGACCACAGCGGTGGACAATATAAATGTAGTTTACTTAATTTAAACGAGTAATAACCATAGCATTTATTTTTATGGAAGGATACAGAGAAGTGATAGCGCACCTAGTGCAATGTTTAGTTAAAATGTTTCACAATGTTAAAACATAATTATTTTATGCTATTAGACTGCTGTTCTGAAGTAAGTAATGAAACATTAAAAAATATCATTTTATTATTCCTTTTTACGAATAATGTTACAGCAATTCGACTAATTACTAAAGTGATCGACATTCCACCACTTCACCCTACACCATATGATTTTACGTTCTATGTTTGATCTGACCGAAATTACCCTGTCGCTTGATCTGAACGGACTGCAACTACCAGTTTGTGAAGGGGAAAAGTTCCCCGAGAAAACTCTTAAAGTTATGCTTTATTTTAAAAAATCCTTTTAAAATTAGAACACTGTAGATAATACAAAATACATGAAGGAATACGAGTAGTAATATAACATGTCTAAAAGTACTTATTACTTGCAGATGACATTGTGTTTATAGCGAATTCAGAAGATGACCTACAACGTTCAGTCCACTCTTTTCACCAAATTGCAATAAACTACATGGAAATCTCAACAGAAATGTCTAAAGTCATGGCTTTCCTAGGAAAAGACCCAGTTCGCAGTGAAATTGTTATTAATAATAAAATATTAGAACAAACTAACACATTTAACTATCTCGGATATCAAGTTACATACGAAGAGGAAAAAGATTTTAGTCAAAAAATTAGAAAATTTAACAGATTAAAGGAATTATAAATAATATTTTGAAGCCAAACATAGTACAGCAACACACACGAACTAGAATTTATAAAACACTCGCCAGACCCATATTATATTACGGCAGTGAGGTCTGGACAATTCGCAGTGTAGATGAACAAAGACTAACTCGCGGCAGAAATGAAATTTATGAGACGTACTGCGGGCTACTCAAGAACAGACCATAAAAGGAATTCTGAGATTCTCAAAGAATTACAAACAGAATCAGTCATGGAATATGTACAAACATACAGAAACAACTGGAAATCTCATGTAAGAAGAATGAGCAGAACAAGAATGCCACGTCAAATCTTAAATTACCAGCCACTAGGCAAGATATCTTTGGGCAGACCCTTCAAACGTTGGATTGAGACCGTAACAGACTACTAGGTCTATCACATGAAAGGAAGAAAAAGAAAAGTACTTAATCTAGCCACGTGTTATGTGTCGTGTCTTTTACTCGAGCGGAAATGCTGATTAGTGTTGGGGACGCCACTCAAAGGGTTTATATTTAAAATGCGCTTCGCTATATTGACGTTTCTATACAGTTTCTATGTCTGGCTTCAGTCTCGACTGTCAGCGAACTTATAAATCTTTTGCAACAACTGTCTAATATATGTTCAGAACAACACTGAAGCAGATCTGAAATGTTTAATAGATTTCGTACACTCGGCTGGGTCGAAGAATTGATTTTATCGAACGTAAACAATTAAATACTTTTATGGGTTCATTTTAAATTTTGTTTTAACCCTTTAAGTAGCAAAACATTAATTTCTCGTGCCAGTTATTTAAATGTGGCGGACCGCACTGAAAACAAAATCACACACAACTGTCATTAGGTTTATTGTGCAATTCAACACACATTTAAGTTAATACTACTCGTTCGTTTTCTTCTGTTTCATTTTTTATAGAAAATGTTCACTCAGTTGAGTATTAACATATACACAAGGACAGGACACACACACCCAAACCCAAGTTGGAGATTTAAAATCCCCTACCCCGCCAGAAATCGAACCCGGGTCGCCGGAGTGGAAGGTAGGGACTCTACCGACTACGCCACGACGACGGGCCTTCTTCTGTTTCATTAATAACAGTAAATAAATCGAATCAATTGATGTGTCCTATAGAATACATTGCCATTTAAGGGGACAGACTGGTGAATTTCAGACATTTTTTGTTTGTTTGTTTTGTTTGTTTTCAACCGATTGTTTTGAAATTTTTATCACATGCATTATGTACTTATAGAAGTGTTTCTGTGAATATTGGTGTTTATAAGTAGAATAGAGGCGCTTGTTTGCCAAAATAGTTAATAATATACAATAGTTAAAAATTATTTTTAATACTTTGTCCTTTCGTACCCTAGAATAGTTCCATAATTATGATTTTTTAAATCTATTTTTTTATATTTTCTAAAAAAAATGCTCCTTACGATGCATTTTTAAATTTTCTCTCATGAAATTTAGATTCGGAGTCTTTATGATTCCACTAAACACATTTTGCTATGTAAAAAAAAAAGCATAAAGGGAGGATACCACTTATTTTATTTTTTTGAAAAAACCCATTCTCATTCATTTCCATCTCATTTTAAAAGAACACTTATGTCTCAGACTAGTAACTGCATAGCAAATTTGAATTAGCACATATTGGGGAGTCTAACCACAAAATTTCACTCTGATAGCATAAAAATTGCACCGTAAGGAGCATTTTACGTTTAAAAAAAAAAAAACGTAAAAAAATTTTAAACAAAAAAAAAAACACGTATGAAAGTTTAAATAGTAATGTTGACCACACGTGCAAGAGCATTTAAACTCTTACGTCACGGACTCAATTTTTCTCCTACAATAAAAATTGTTACATGAAAATGATTCTAAAAGAATCAGGGTTATCAAAAAGCAAATAAACACAAAATTTACTTTTTTGCCATTTTTTAACATTTTCACCATTCGGTGCCCTTGATCAGCACCAGCGTACAAGTAGTATAGTTACCATACACTCGACTCTGGCACCGAGATTCGCGAGTTCAAACGCGCTCGGAGTTGGGAAGGGAAGTAAACACATGGACACTGTATTATTAATTTTAAAAAAACCTGAAGCCTGAAATAAAATACCTCTCAGCTAAATTGGCCGACCCTTTGACGCCTAAGATCAGAATTGTAACACTAATGACCTGAGATGTTAAGAAGGTCAACTGTAAATACGTAGGATTGAATAATGGCTACAGCCGACTTAAGAACTAGAAAGACAATTTGAGTAATTAAAAGGCGTTAAATAAAATATTTTACTATTTTAAAGTATAGTTGAGTAATCCAGTAGGTTGAGTGTTTTCTATAATTGGGTTCGTCATGTGGTTTCCGAAGTTTCTATCTATCTATATCGGCGTAGCCCAAATGATGAGCCATAGCCTCTATCTTGTCACGAGCCATTAAACCAAGTTATTTAGATACCTTATATGCTCATAGAAGACTGGAAGAAGCCGAACTACGAACTACGACACCTAGTGACCCGGCTAGCAGTACACGACTCGCATCACAGACTGTGCAAAACGAAACAGTTTTATGACCCGGGACCAGAATGCGTGTGCGAGCGATGCGGCATGTTATGCGAGAGATACCATGTGCTAAAGTGTAAAAAACAGAGGGCAATCTCTGACAGGATTCTGTATGGACAGATAAACTAATATAGATTAACTAATATTTGCACATTGTGCGCTATACATTATTATTATATGTCCATAGATGTCATGAATGACATACGGAAAACACAACGACTCAATGAGACATCTAGCAGGAAACTAACGTATTACTAGGACGTTGAAGTCGGTAAAATTTTCTTAGAGGCATTTTCATTCATGCTTAAGGATCTTCTATGAACCTGAAAAATCTTCAGACTCGGGATCCACGGCTTAAAGTCCACTCCCGGAGTACTTGCTCCTTGGATTTTTCCGTTCTAAAAAATCCATTGGCCCCAGCCGGGTTGAACTCGCGGCCCTCGGTATCAGAGGCAAGAAGCATAACCACTAGTCCACCGCGGCTGACTTTAACCAAGTTTGCCGATTTAATTTTAGTGACACTTTGAAGTTAGGCTTTTATAATTAAATTGTTTATGGTTAGGTTATTCAAATCAGAATTTGCCTTGACTGAGGAAAACCAGGAAGAAAAACCTTACAAAAGTACTATCAACCATTGCACGCTGAAACCCTACCTTGAAATTTCTCCCAGAGAAGCGTTGTGAAGTACCAAGCACGTATTGAAATATATATTTCGCTCTTAACTGCAATGCACAGAAATCGAAGCCAGAATCCAGAAATTCAACCTACTGTGTGTAGCGGATGGACGTTCCTGCATGAGCTAGAGTGGAGTGGAATGAGGCGGGTGCGGCGCGAGTGGCAATCCATCAAGTGAGGAGTTTTATTACTTCCGTGTTGTTTAAATGAGATATTTGGCGCTAGATTTTAGATCCTTGCAGTTAAAAGCGGCAGATATTTTTGGGCATGGCCTTGGTAGATCACATTTTTACATATTTATTTATTTATTTATTTACAAGAAGCGCGGTGACATAACATTTATATCCAATATGTTGAACGCACGAGAGAAGACCCTCCTCTTCCAATGTTGACACCATCAACTCAATTACTTTATTCAGATTAGGTTAGTAGTATCTTTGTTAGGCTAGTATTAATGTAGGCCTACATTAGATTACTGTACACTTCAGTAAATAATATGGATGTAATTTATTATGTTAGATTAGGAAGGGTGAAGTTAGTGTACGTCCGTTTCTAATAAACGTTTGGGAATTTATTTCGAAGGTTGATCATACAGCACGTGCTTCCATCTAACGACAGCGCTATAAACTTTCTGTAGGACTTCAAATATATGTGGTTCCACCTAGCGGCAGCTCTATAAACTCATGCGCATGCACACTGTTATTCTGTAGATCTTGCAAAATATATTGGGAAAGGTAAAGTACTGTTTTTCCCAGAACTTTTTTATTTTATTTGAGGCAAAGTACAAGCCTTGGAATTAGAGGGCATTAAAAGAATATGACTACATAATCCATTAACAAAATGTTATCTACATTCTATCAAATTTATTTTGATCATTTTTTAACATCCACATAGCCTTCTGCGATTCAACATTTTGACACGCTAATTTAAAAAAAAAAAATCTATTTTCCAAGGACTGCACTGATTTTAAAAAAATATGGTGCTTTGTCTGAGCTTGAAAATAATAAGATTTCAGAATTCAGTGAATGCTTACTCAACTCTAGACACAGAACAGAACGTTTTTATTTCACCTCCAAAAGAAGCAGGATATTTTTCTATTCCCCGCTGCTGTTGTCTCGAGGTAGTGTGCCCGGGTTCGATCCTCGATCGGGACAAGTTTCCTGGGTGAGGTTTTTTTTTTTTTTTCTCGGGGGTTTTCCTCACCTGTGAGACAAGTGTCAAAAAACTTTAAGGCACAAACGGTCCCCGAATATCATATGGCTATCAAAATTATCGTCATTAACATTCGCCTGAGATTAAGTTTAGGATTAAGGTCTCTCCTGAGCACCACTATCCATCACCCATCATAGGCCTATCATCGGGGCAGCGTAACCCCGTATTCTAGGTGCCCCAACCTCAAAAGTGGGTTACAATTACGCCAATGCCAGGAGAGAGAACATCAGAAATGTCGAAATAATAACCTGGAGCATTGAATATATATATATATATTATATATTTATATATATATATATATTCCCTACTCGAAAAATTGAATTGGCTTGTAGTTAAAATCGAATCTAGGAACATTGAATCTAGATTCAGACGTGCTACACCTAGGACACTCAGATTAAACAATCACTTATAGAAAAAGACTTACAAAAATTACAAAATTCAATATTCAGCATCGTAAAATCAAATTGTATAATATGCTAACGAATACCCGGCGTGCGCTGCTACTTACTTACTTATTCACTGGCACTATCAACCCGTAGGTTCATGGCCGCGCGGACATAAGCTCTCCATACATCCCTATCCTGAGCTAATGTTTTCCAATCATCCCCTGTATAATCTACTTCCCTAAAAGCATAGTTAATGTTATTCTCCCACCTCATTCTTGTTCTACCAACTGGGCGTTTTCCCTCTGGTTTTCCTACAAGATGGTTAAATGCACGTCTTTCATTCCCCATACGTGCCACTGTGGCAATTCATTCATCCAGCCTCCTGTGTAAATCTAAATAAATCCCTATCGGCAATAATAACCAGATGATATTATAACATCATTAAATGAAGCAGTTACTGGACTTAGGTCATATTTATATTCAAATTGATCAGGGAAGAGAGTGGAACCTGATTATGTAAGAGCAAAGGCCGTATAAAATGATCCAAAGAAGTCAGCATCAATGTAATCAAATTATTAGTTATTAAAGAATACTGACAACTCAGGTAATGTAAACCTTTCTTTTGTGAAGACGGAAGTGGCTGACACATGATAATAACTTACTAATGACAATGATCCTTTGCTCGACAGATTGAGTAGAGATATCTTCTAAGCCTCCAGTTAACTGATTTAGCGTGATAACCATAACCCATTAGCTAATGTACAAGCGGGGGTTTTACCCTGACACAAACATCGTTAGCAAAAAGTGTGGGAACATGGCAAGTTTCTAGCGTCGGAAGCCTAGGAAAAAACCCAAGCCTAAGAAGAAAAAACCCAAGCCTAGCTAATGTTTGGACTAGACTGTACGTGAAGCCAGCACGGGGAAAAAAGGTCCAACCTCTGAAGGCGTAAATCGCCAATAATAAATTTGTAACACCCCCGGAATCAAAATAGGAGGGCGCATTAACCAGTTATATGTTTCGTTATATGTGCCTAAGCACAGACCTTAGGTCCACGTGATCGAGGTAGTGGGAGTAACTAATTTACCTATAGGCGAGAGAGGCTTCTCCTCGTCACTTACTTCTCGTAGATAATTTCATTAACTTACTTCTCGTGTATAAATTTCATCAAGTCACTTCAAAAACACTACGTTCTAAAAAGTTGGATAAATTCACTTCATACATATACAATTACTTGCAGTTTATAAAAGTCAAGAATAAACTACTTTTACCAGATATTCTTTGTACATTAATTCTGCCCGACGAAGTCCTCGTGGAATCCCGAGATAAGAACCTCAACTCTACCGAATACCAACCGAGCAACCTAAGTTCTCACACATGGGAGAACTCCTTCAGTATCCTAGTGTCACTAGATCCAATCTTTACCTCTTGGCCCAAAAAATAAACCCCTCTCCATATTGGCTCCCTAACGTGCGGGCAGAATAGGTCGTAAAGTAACACACGAATAGAAATCAACGGCCAGAACGACTAAGTCCCACGACCACGAGGCAACCAGGACAGAGAATATGATGGCAACAAGCAGACAGACAGCAACTGAAGGAAGGAAGCAGTAAGTGACACAACAACAGAATAAGCATTTTTTTTACTTTTTACCTATATAAGAAATCAAAATATTACAGTGATTTAACGGAGAATATATCTGTGTGTATTTATGTTGTTAAGAAGTAGGAATAGAAAGAGGCAGGCAAATAAAGATAAAAAAAATGGATAGGAAACACGAAGAGATTAGGGAGAAGGCTTGTGGGCAACTGATTGAAGGAGAGAACGAAATCGTAAGGATGGGAGAGGACAACGAAGATGGCAGAGAGAACTTAGAGCAGAGCACAGGGGAAAGTAATGAAAACAACGCAAGAGTAGAAGCTAGAGGGGAAGTAGAGGACAAGGGAAATCCAAGCACCGACACCATGAAATACATGGAAATGCTAATGTCGAGAATAGAGGAGATGGATAGAAGTAGGAAAATGGATTTAGAGACGATAGATAGAAGTAGGAAAATGGATTTAGAGACGATAGATAGAGAAATAGGAAAATGGATTTAGAGGCAATGCAGGGGGAATATGAAACGGGAACTTGAAACTTGGAGAGGACAGATGGAGATAAGCAGGGAAAAGGATGTATTTACGTTGAAAGAAACATTAAGGGATGAGATGAGAAAAGATAGAGAGATGCTAGAAGCGAAAATAAATGAATCGTCAGCGTGTGTAGAACTAAAGATAAAATAACGGAACAAAAACGTATTAAAGACTTAGAGAAAACAGAAAACAGGGTAATAAGTCAAATGAGAACAGGGATGAACAATAGTATAAACAACGTTACAAACTAACTTAGGGGAGAAAACAGGAGGAATTACAAGGGGAAATAAAACGAGTCGACAAGAATGTGCTCTGTAGTGTAGAGAACTCGGACAAAAGGGTAAATTATATGTGTCTATTGTACAAAAGCCAGCCCACGAACAAGAAACACTAAAGCCCCAAGTAGCTCAGAAAATTGCAGAGCAGGATAAACGCTCTGAATTGATCGAAATGATAGTAGAGCCTAGATTTAATGAGTTAGGCATTGATATAG
Source organism: Diploptera punctata (assembly GCA_030220185.1). Lineage (NCBI taxonomy): Eukaryota > Metazoa > Arthropoda > Insecta > Blattodea > Blaberidae > Diploptera > Diploptera punctata. The sequence goes on along the minus strand of JASPKZ010003642.1, from coordinate 19,088 downwards.
TGCAGAAAATGAATAACCAAACTGCCAAACTAAATGATGAAATACGTGTTCCTACAGAGAAAGATAATAGTGTATGTCAAAATGATAGGACCCCAGAAATAAATCATACGCGTCGGAGAGTGTTTCTTGGACGACGGCTAATCACAAAACATATGCACGTATAGAGATACTAGGGAACCCAGAGATCGCTAGTAATTCTGTGGCGCATACTAACATAGATGATAGAAGTAAGAATCATTTGAAAAATTTTGACAAAAGTCTAGTCATCATATGTGAATCTAAGGATAAGATTGAGGCTGTAAAGACCCGATAAATTACCATGCGAGTGTTCAGAGTTTGTGGTGTGCGTGGTGGCGTAGTATCGCAAAACATGTATATAATAATAGTACAGGAGGCCTTTGCGAGTTAACAGACTGTGAAATTAGACACTAATAGTATTAAGGGTAGATAGACGGACAGTGAAAATGACACTCGAAAAATAGGAGGGAGAGATTTTTACACGTAAGAATGACAACGGAATGGATATATTACGTATGTGTGTATGTCTTGCATTGTACTATATTGTATTGTGTGCACAGGTAGACACTACTGTGATTTAGGTATGAGATAAAGGTCAATGTAAACGCTGAAATTATGCAGTACCCAGGTAAGGAAGTGGTTATATACCGACAAAATTTTGATATAACATACAAAAGGTACAAACATATAAGCTCTACATAATCCCCAAACGAAAAAAAAAAAAACAAGACCTGATAAATTATACTTAAATGCATGAACCAGTTTTCACGGGATTCGAACTCAATACTAGCTGAGATTAGGACATAAATGAAAAAGTATTAGTGAAAAAAAAATAAATAAGTGTTGTATGGTAAAGTACCAAATATAATCAGTAATTAAAATAAATAACACTAATAAAGTGATTAAATAGGCCTAGATGAAAACGCTAATCGCGAGAGGAAAGGGCAAAATGACTGCGAAAAAAAATAAAGTGAAATGTCAATTTAGATATTAATCATGATAATCCCCCATATTGATGAATATGATATAATTAATTGAATTAGGGTGAATACATAACACATGCATGTCCACTTTCAGCTAAGATTGAGGGTGATTAAAAATTGTTGATTTGAACTTATCGATAGAGAATGGATCTATATTTTTAAATGTTTTAACCCAATCGCTCGAGCAGGAAGCTGCAGTATCTACTTAATCCAGTAAATGTTAAAATGAGCCCAGATAGGCCATTGTCATTGTTTAATACATATAGGTAATTGAAGAAACTTGTACAACAATCTGAATACGAATAATATCATGATGATTATGATTCTTTTGTCTAAAATAACAATCAGACAGCGTAAACATAGGAGCTAATGAGACAGGGTGAAGCTCAATGCACCTTAATTGAAAGGCCGGAGTGACGGTGTGAACCTATAAAGCGTGAGGAATTTATTTGTTGATTATATTTACAGAATTTAATTTGTAGACGTGGGCCGAAGCGGCACGTCACTGTGTTTGTATAACACGTGCTATTTTGTTGAAAATATTTGAGGGCAAGGGATCCCGTATTATCTAATAATGAGATGAGATGAAGTCATGGTCGCTGGTGAAAGCGAATGTGACAATTTGTGCGAATTTGTATTCGATGTTAATAATGAGATGAGATGAGGTCATGATCGCTGATGGAAGCGAATGTGACAATTTGTGCGAATTTGTATTCGATGTTAATAATGAGATGAGATGAAGTCATGGTCGCTGGTGAAAGCGAATGTGACAATTTGTGCGAATTTGTATTCGATGTTAATAATGAGATGAGATGAGGTCATGATCGCTGATGGAAGCGAATGTGACAATTTGTGCGAATTTGTATTCGATGTTAATAATGAGATGAGATGAAGTCATGGTCGCTGGTGGAAGCGAATGTGACATACTATACGATTCTGCATTCGAAGGAAATGATTTTGCACGCTTAGGAAAATAACGTCGTTTGGCTGAGCAATGATATAGCCAGCTATGCTTTGGCAAAGTAAATGGGCCGAAATATGTTGAGAATAAAATATTAAGAATCATGAATATTTCATGGATTAATAATCATGATGAATTCGTATGTATGCAATACCTATGGGGAAAATATGATATCAGGATGTAATACTATCAATAATAATTGTTTATAACGATAGCCACAGCTGCTTGAACGCGATATTTAGTATTTTGGTCGCAAAGATATAGATCCATGTAAATAAGTCTTATTGACTCAATTTAAATTAAATTTAGCAAAACTGAAGTATTATTCGACATATGGTTTGAAGTAGACAAAACTGGTTCATCGCAAATGAATTCCCAAGCTGTAGACGCACATTATAATGTAGGTAGATATTAAGGTGTAAATTAAATTGAAAATAAACAGTTACACATGAAGAAGCAATTTATGCTATACTGGTATTCAACTAAATAGTTTTGAATGGTAATTGTATAAGCATGAATGGTTTGAGTAGACCACCAAATATATTAAGGGTGTATCTTTTTTTTCTTTAATGAATATTTATGTATGTCTATATTGCAGAAAGTGAGTCTATTTAACCTCAAAGAACGATCCCAGGTAAAAGGGGTACATATCAGTGTTTACAATCTGAACATAATTGACGTGCTGGCAACACTCTCAGGGTTAACGTGCTCTAACCAAAATATTATAGCCATTTTTTCTTTAAAGGCCACTATAGCTATGATACTAGCATTATATTACGCGAGAGGATTATAAACAAATAAAAAAATCCCTTGATTTTTCCATTTGTTTATAGGGCATTTGTGGCAATTCATTCATCCAGCCTCCTGTGTAAATCTAAATAAATCCCTATCGGCAATAATAACCAGATGATATTATAACATCATTAAATGAAGCAGTTACTGGACTTAGGTCATATTTATATTCAAATTGATCAGGGAAGAGAGTGGAACCTGATTATGTAAGAGCAAAGGCCGTATAAAATGATCCAAAGAAGTCAGCATCAATGTAATCAAATTATTAGTTATTAAAGAATACTGACAACTCAGGTAATGTAAACCTTTCTTTTGTGAAGACGGAAGTGGCTGACACATGATAATAACTTACTAATGACAATGATCCTTTGCTCGACAGATTGAGTAGAGATATCTTCTAAGCCTCCAGTTAACTGATTTAGCGTGATAACCATAACCCATTAGCTAATGTACAAGCGGGGGTTTTACCCTGACACAAACATCGTTAGCAAAAAGTGTGGGAACATGGCAAGTTTCTAGCGTCGGAAGCCTAGGAAAAAACCCAAGCCTAAGAAGAAAAAACCCAAGCCTAGCTAATGTTTGTGACTAGACTGTACGTGAAGCCAGCACGGGGAAAAAAGGTCCAACCTCTGAAGGCGTAAATCGCCAATAATAAATTTGTAACACCCCCGGAATCAAAATAGGAGGGCGCATTAACCAGTTATATGTTTCGTTATATGTGCCTAAGCACAGACCTTAGGTCCACGTGATCGAGGTAGTGGGAGTAACTAATTTACCTATAGGCGAGAGAGGCTTCTCCTCGTCACTTACTTCTCGTAGATAATTTCATTAACTTACTTCTCGTGTATAATTTCATCAAGTCACTTCAAAACACTACGTTCTAAAAAGTTGGATAAATTCACTTCATACATATACAATTACTTGCAGTTTATAAAAGTCAAGAATAAACTACTTTTACCAGATATTCTTTGTACATTAATTCTGCCCGACGAAGTCCTCGTGGAATCCCGAGATAAGAACCTCAACTCTACCGAATACCAACCGAGCAACCTAAGTTCTCACACATGGAGAACTCCTTCAGTATTCCTAGTGTCACTAGATCCAATCTTTACCTCTTGGCCCAAACAATAAACCCCTCTCCACCACATGTCCTGCGCATCGCACTCTACGAGACTTAACTGTTCTTCCTATAAAGACCATGTAGTTCATTGTTATGTAGTCTTCTCCATTCACCTGACTGTTCATCTCTCTTTGGTCCAAAAATTTTCAAGAACCTTATTCTCAAATACTCGTGATCTCCTTTCCTCCCTTAAAGTAAGGGTCCATGTTTCGCATCCATATAATATAACTGGTAGAATAATAGTTTTATATATTTTTAGTTTAACGTTTTTTTAAAGGGGTTGGGACGTCAAGTGTCTCTGTAATGCATAATAGCACGCATTTCCAGAATTGAGCCTATGTTTAATTTCTTTGTGCATCTCATTCCTAATTGTGATTATTGTTCTTAGGTATTTGAATTCAGTCACTTCCTCAAAATTTCCCTCATTTATCATTAGCTGTCCATTTCCAATATATAATGTATTTCTATGTGTGGCCATATATTTAGTTTTATTGATATTTACTTCCAGTCCTAATTCCTTAGTGTTACTCAATAGTGTGTGCGTGTTGTCCTTTAGTATCTCCCCGCGCTGCTACGCCTAAATAAATTAAATATGTTTAGTCGAATAAGTTAAAGGAAAATTACAGATTAATTAAATTTTTTTGGTACATACATTGCGACGAGCCAAACATGGTGGTTGATAGATTCAAATTTAAATTTCGGATTTCAGGTAAACCCCCACTTATAATAACCGGATTTTGCTGATTCTTGGACAATATCTAACCTCGGTTTATTTAAATACCATATACTGAGTTTCGTTGTGAAACATCGAAAATTTCGACTGCTAGAAGAATTTTTAAATTTTCGTTTGAGGTGAACTCCTACACCTAATGATTTTAGACAATGATATATACTATAAAAACCAAGCGCTTTCGAATGCAAAGTTGTTGTAAAATTTCAAGTCAATCGACCGTTTACTTTTCGATTTTGCGAGCACAAACATAAGCAGACATTATTTTTATATGACGATTTTAAGATTTTAAAGAAATAGCCAAGAGATACCAAAATTGTACGAATGGAAGCATATTTAATTGAATTTACAATTAAATTTCTGCTTTTGAGCTCAATGAAAGATTGAGAATCCAGGCAATGAACCCTCCTTTTTCCAGGTCGCTAGTTCCTATACGTGCAAGGACTGTAAGTCGGAATAAGAAAATGTCATGCTCATTTTATTATTATTAAATAATTTATTTTTGTCTTCTAAATTATTTTATCTCTGAGTCTCCAGTATATGCAACCCACCAAGAGTCTTAATTAGGTTAAATGACGGAAACCTCTGGGTAACACTATGACATTTAAGATAATTCAGAGCAGAGTAATTCCTATAATGCACTGTAAGTTTGTAAGTTATGACCGAGAGATAGGCAATTACGGGAATGAAGAAATATACATCAGAATATTGCCATATGCGTAAATAATACACTTTAAGTAATTAAATGGAATGCAATTCTCTTTACTTACGTTGATAAGCTGATTTTTTCCTGACTGCTGTGACTTGAAACGATGTTGAAAGACGATAATAAGAGACCCGTAGTTGTCAAAGCTATTACTGATATGAATAAAAATAAATACATTGTAAGTAAATATTTTTTTATTTGAGAACCCCCGGACCGTCAATGTAACTCCATCGTAGTCGTCCTCTGTTATCGATCTCAGAGCTGCTGCTGCTACTACTGACAGAAAGTTGCCTCCCTTTACCCGACCGCCCGCTCCAGCACCAATCGTACAATAGGTTTATGCGCAGGCCCTCCCTAATGGGGCTTCAATACGGTGTGCAGCATAAAGAGCGTTAAAACGCTATCATATTTTAAGAGGACATATTTTCTATTAATAAATAAATAACCTACATCGCTTTAGTTCGAAGGACAGATCGGGCCTGCGTTCGTCCCCAGTCGGACAAGAATTGTAACTAACGCACTGGCACTATTGAACCTGTGGGCTCAGGGCCGTTCGGACATAAGCTCTCCATACATCCCCATCCTGAGCTAATGTTTTCCAATCATCCCCTGTATAATCTACTTCCCTCAAATCATGGTTAATGTTATTCTCCCACTTCATTTTTGGCCTACGTACTAGCGCTTTCCCTCTGGTTTTCCTAAAATATGTTTCCATGCCCCTTTTTTATTTCCCACTCGTGCGACATGTCCTGTCCATCGCAATCTACGAGATTTAACTATTTTTATTATATCTGGTTTCCCATGAAGATCATATAGCTTACAATTATGTAGTCTTCTTCAATTGCCTCTGTCCATCTTTCTTTGGTCAAAACAATTTCCTAAGGATTTTATTCTCAAATATTCGTTTTATTTATTTATTTTTTCTTAAAGTAAGAGTCCATGTTTCGCATGTATATACAAGTAATATGTCTGGTAGAATAACAGTTTTTTAAAAATATTTTTAGTTTAATATTTTTTTAGAGAAGTTGGGACATGAGTCTCTGTAATATATAATAGAATCTCTGCAGCGTCACTCGTGGGGGGCCACAATCAATGTCTATGAGGTATAGCAAAAACTTTTCGAGTTTCTCTTTTGATTGTCACCAATATTCATTTAGATACGATTATCCAAAGCGATGTAGTGGTAGTAGTTTAAAGTATACTATATTTGTGGACACGCTGCATTTCCAGACTTGAGTCTATGTTTAATATCTTTGTGCATCTCATTCCTGTTTGCTCTTAGGTATTTGAATTCAGCCACTTCTTCAAAATTGCCCTCATTAGTTGTAATTAACCCTCCCTTTCCATTATATAATGTTTACCCATGTGTGACATATTTTTAGTGTTATCTATTTTATAGTGTTCTGTCCAAGGGGAGGTCTTTCACTGCAATCATAGCATTTCCACACTATGCTTTGCAGCTTTACTAGTGAATTATGTGTGTGGTAGCTTCCCGTTGCTGTCCACACCGGGGATGATAATGAAGATGATGGCCAGATGATGTTGGGGAACCGTTTGGGCCTCAAAGCTTCCTGATATTTGTCTTACTGGTGAGTAAAAAACTCCGAAAAAATCTCACCCAGGAAGCTTGTCCCGACTGGGAATAGAACCCGGGCCGCTGCGTGACAAGGCAGCACGTTACCTCGAGATCACAGCGTATAATTAAACTAAACAACGTTGAATAAAATTTAACAAATGCAGGCATCTCATTTATTAATATCTCGCCTTCAATCATTGGTCTCTTCAGTAATATTAAAACCTGCTCTACCACTTACTGGATATGTTTGTTACTGATGTTTAATTTCTTAGTGTTACTCAAATAAAGTGTGCATGATGGCCCTTAGTACCTCCTCGCTATCGCATAATAGGCCTAAGTTAATACATAATCAGTAGAGCTAGGAATTTTAGGTGGTGCACCTTTTTTTTTGTTACTATAATGTTCAAATTAGCTAGTATTGCAAAGAAAACATTAAATAAATGCCCCTAACTGTGTTTTAGTTGCACCTTTTTTCAATGCTAGCACCTTTTCTTTAATGAAAGCACATTTTGCACCTTTTCAAACCTTTTTTGTGTCCTTTGGAACATTTTATTACCAAAATAATATATATTGCATTTATTCAAATATGATTTCAAGGGTTGGTAACGATATGTGGTATCAGACCACATCACATTACTTCCACTTCAGTGCAATCCCGTTAGGCTATTCCTTTTAAATTAGTTTGTGCCTCATTGCACCACAGTTATGCGAAAGCTATTGTTCAAGCAAGGAAGGTTGTTGAGTGCGTGAATAAATGTTTCAGTTCAAAATTATATTTGACTAGTGCAGTCTGCTATTTTCCTGTGTTACCAGTATACAGTATGCCGAAACCGAAAGTGAACTCCTATAAACTACGTGATATTGTTAAAAAGTTTAGTGCAGATGGAATTCAGAGTGACGGATCTATTATCAGGTGCATTCTTTGTGATATTTCAATAACAATTGATGAAAAACATCAATGCGTTCGTGTTACGCAGCATATACGTAGTGTAAGTACTTACACAGACTCTTTAATATAAGATAACATGCGTGAATTTTGTGTCGTTAGTTACTTGTTGTAATTGGTTTTGGTAATCTTTAATGATTATTTACATGGGAAATTTGCAACCTTTATTTAAAAAAATGCACCTTTTTTGCACATTTTTCTGCTAAATTAAACCTTTTTTGCACCTTTTTCACCAAAATTTTGCACCTAAAATTCCTACCTCTAATAATCAGCATATACTAACAGCTTAGTAACGCCATGCTGTAAGGTCGCTACCTAATGTAATGAGATGATTACGTCTATACGACTTTTGTCCATAAGGCTTACAAGCCAAAGCCCTAGGTCGGTCGCCTATATAGATGGAGATCTGAAGTTCTAAACCATCCATTAAGTTCGTATATAAGCGTGGGTCTCCGTCTCCACAGATCTGTGCTTAGAAATATGATAGGACCACCTCTGAAGATACCCCAAGATCCAAGTGGGGAATTAAAAATTCGGTATCCCGGCGATTAACGGACAGCAAAGCAGAGACTCCAACCGACAAAGCCCGGTCATTCCTCGTCTAGTATTTTGAGAGTAAAATAGGCTTATTATGGGTATTAAAACAGAGGAAAGATTTAACAAATATTGGAAAACTAAGGAGTAAGACAATTTCCATTATCTCCACTTACAGTAAATTCCGAAGGAACGAAGCTATTGCAGTTGTTCTCATGAAAACATATTTGAATATATATATATATATATATATATATATATATATATATACAAATTTCGGTGAGTAAGACAAAAACTATGGCGTTTCAAGGGAAAATACCGATAAGAACTAAAATTGTTATTAACAACAATATAATAGAACAAGTTAATAACTTTACTTATCTTGGCTGCAATCTTTCGTACGACACATGTAAAGACATAGACATAAAATTGGTCAAATTTCAAAAACTTATAGGAACAATAAAAAGCATTCTTTTCCGAAAAGTACGTCCAGATACAATTCTAAAATTTTATAAAACAATGGCTCTTCCAACTCTACTTTATGGTTCTGAAACCTGGACTCTTACTACAGGTAAATTAAATAGGATAGTAGCTGCAGAAATGAAGTTATTAAGACCTTTAGCGGGTTATACGCTTTATGACCACATTGCGTAATGAAGATATCCGCAAAGCTCTCAACACACCAGCAATAACTGAAATCATTCAAAAATATCAAAATAATTGGCATGAACACCTTCTGAGGATGCCAAACAATAGACTACCTCTGCAGCTATTGAACTACAGACCCACAGGGCGAAGAGACCCAGGAAGACCTAAGAAGAGATGGAGGGATCAATTTCTTTCCTGAAGCGGAACAGGCCAATTGGCTTAATCCATGCCTGCCATTGATGATGATGATATATATATATATATATATATATATATATATATTACGTAGCTTCATCGATACTACGTAGTAGACCTAAAAGATACCATGGCAAACATATAGTATGTTTGCATAGGGTGGGGCCAGGAAAACGGACACTTGCTGGTATGTAAGCGACATCGTAGGCAGGTACACGCGTTTATGGGCCTTACTGGCTCCACCCATATATTATATGTTAAAGAGTCACTGCTATAAAGTAAAAGTATTCTCTTTAATTTGCTTACTTGGTATAGGATCTACTAGATGGCAGTGGAGACCGAGTTCCCGCTACATCTCGTAATAATCAGTATGTATATATACATATATATATATATATATATATATATATAAGAAAAATGAATGTTTGTACTAGACTTGCTCGGTAGCGTAATCGGTAGCGCACAGGGGTATCATCCAGAGATCCGGGTTCAAATCCCGTCTGAGCATTTATTTTTCTTATCATGTCATATATATATATATATTATGTCCACCGCTGTGGTCTCGAGGTAGCGTGCTGCCTTGTCACGCAGCGGGCCTGGGTTAGATCCCCGCTCGGGATTTTTCCTCACTTGTAAGACAAATGTCAGGACTTTAAGGCCCAAACGGTCCCCGAAATCATATGACCATCATCATCACCCTTATCATTATCATAATCATCATCATCCTTCACCGGTGTGGAAAGCAACGGGAAGCTACCACACCTACAATTCCCTAGTAAAGCTGCAAGCATAGCATGAAAATGCTATGATTGCAGTGAAGGACCTGCCTTCGGGCAGAATTACTATGGATATGTTATATTGCAGATTTTCGCGGATATAAGTATGAATCATATTCATATATATATGTAGGCCTATACAGAATGAGTCTAAATTCCCCTTACACAGTTTGAGGAGTTGTAGTAGGGACCAAAACAATTAAGTTTAGCATAGCAACTCGTGTCCGGAAACGTACCGATTTTCCGCTACACTCAAAATCACCTCATACGCTTTTTTCGGCGCCACTCACTGGGATAGTCTTTACTAGAGTAGTCTATACGTCATTCCCCGCTCACCTGATGTTCCATGTCCACTGCAAGTTTGTTTACGTGCTATTTAGTTCAGTTTGTGATCCGCTGAGAGACGTTTGTACCTGCACAGAACAGTAGCAATCCTTCACGACAGTACACAGCAGAATTCAAGGTGTACGTACTTCATTGGTACTGTGTTGCTGTTATCCATGGCATACATATTTGCAGAAAACGCAGACATGATATTACTGTATGACGACGCACAGTTCCGATTGCTTGGCGTGCACATTCTCCCGACTTGACTCCGCTAAACAACTACCTGTGAAGTCACAAGAAAACCTTAATTTACGATACCTCTGTAGAATCCGAGGAAGACCTACTAGCACGAATTATGGTTGCGGCGGATGTTAGAGGACCAGGGATTGGTGATCGTGTGTACAAGAACATGGTGAGGAGGTGCCGCATCTGTATTGAAGTATGTGATTTTCACGTCGAGCCCTTCTTGTAAGTGGTTCCAAATGACAGGCAGCTGGAGTCGGAGAGAGCAACATGTGTTGTAGTGGTATTTTGTGTAACGGAAAAACGGACATGGATTCCTATGTTAAATTTAATTGCCTTAGTCCCCTCCATAAGTCTTCAAAGTATGTAAGGGGAATTTAGACTCACCCTGTATGTAAGAATGTTCGTAAATTCCCATTACAAACTTCTAGGGCTTATAGAGGGAACTAAGTAGATATAATTTTGAATAGGAACGTATGTCTGCAAGTACGAGTTAACATTAAGCGTTTGGATCTTGTAACGGTAAGATGTAACCCTTAAGTTAGGATAGTGATTAATACATAAACTTAATTATTAAACAAAAATATTGTGAAATTTGGAAAATACAAAATAAATTAAATAAATATCTTATTGGAGAAATTTCCCGCAGTGATCAGAAGGAAAACATTTAATGCGGAGGGGCCATAGATATGTAGCCTTCAATTAGACTTGAAATCCTTAAGCTGGATTTGTTTGCAAACCTCAAGTTGGAAAACTTCAAGCTACATTATTTACAACGGTGGAAAGTCCAAACGGAGTAAACAGCCTCTACTACCCTGAGAGAAATAGAAGAAAGAAATAAAGAAAGTAAGGCGGGAGATTAATAAAATATTTACGCCCATAGTAAAGACATGTAATCGAAAATTCGATAGCTAACCAATAAAAATCCGAGTTAGGATTGTACAACCATATATGGAAATAAAGGGTCCTGGACTTCGATACCATACTCACAAAGACAACCCAACGGGACTTACACTTAATAATTCGTTGAATGAGAGAAGGTCTCAATTGTATTTTATTGTTGTGAATAATGTTGTGAAATTAACAATTACGGGACATAAAAATAATTTCGCCCGATTTCGAATTCATTAGATAGCTCGAGTCCTCTTAAGTTTGGGGATATTGAATGTCCGTAATAGTATAAATTGTTTGTTGATCAAGTGTAAAGTGGCACTTTTAAGTTTATCAACAAAGAGAAGTAAAGTACAGTAAAACTTCGCTCAAATCGGAATCGCATGAGACCAAATTATGTTTCCACATTAGACAACTTTCCGCATTATAAAAAACAAGAACATTATAAACAATATTAGTTAGATAGAGCACCGTATGTCTTTTTATGTACGTTGGATTAATTGTAGTTCCGTTGCCGTTGAAAAGTGAAGTATAGTATGTATGAGCGACTTCGACGGTAACGCGCGAAAAAACAGTCCCATTTCGTCAGCGTTAAAAATGTCTCTTAGGAGCGTATCCTGTAATTAAAGTATGCAGTTTCGGTTTCTGCTCATTAACTACACTTTCGTCCACATCCTTCGATTGCCCGCAAATTTCATTCCACACTACATTGTGTCGTCTTTTATATCTGTCCAGCCAACCTGAAGATGCCTTGAAATCGTTATTCCCTATGGATTTAGCAACGGCTAGAGCTTGACATTGGAGCACTGGTCCAGAAATTAGGAGATCTATCTTCAATCACTTTCACTTTTTCGTTTAATGACGATACATACGTTTTAGCCATCTTCATTCCGTAAATTCAGAACACTAGCTCAATATTAGAATTTAAACTAATTTAAGATCTTACAGTGCAATGGTTATTTGTAAGACAGGTCTCTGTATTTCTCATAACGGGTGTGCAGTGAGGCCGAAAGAAAATTTCAGGTACAGGTAGAATCTCTACTTCACCCGATGGCAGGAATCATTCCGTATTGTTTTCTTGGTCCAAAACGGGAATTCATTAAAGTGGAAACTAATTTATCTCTCTGTCTTTCCTCTTTATAATTTTTTTCATGAATTGTGCAGACATATATTTCCGTTTCCGCGTTGAACATATTCTGTTTTATGCAAAAAAAAAAAATACACATGAAATTACTATTATTTCGTCGGGACCAATAAATTTGTTCACATTGGACAGATTTCCGTATTATTCACGTTCCGGATTAAACAAGTATTACTGTAATTCAATTACGAACTATTGTCTGTTTTCCACGCAATTCTCCTCCCGGTCCCTACATAGATAAGAATCTCAGCGCTCTATCCGAAAACAAGTAGGAACCGACTGGCTACCGAGCTAGGGAAATCAACAATCAATATCAAATAAAAAATAGCGACCCAGTGACATTTACTGACATCAAAACTACTGCCCCAATCTCCCGTACCTGCCGGGCATAAATCGATTGTAATTTAATGATTTATGAATCAATTAATTACATTTATACAACCAAAACATTCACTAATTTCGTGTCCAATGTCAAGGGAAAAGGAGATAAACTTCATTTTGTCACTGAAAGAATACCGGTAATTATTGTTTATACTAAACTAACCAAACTTCTCTACTGTACTTAACACTATGGTTACTACTTATCCACTACAACAGCGCAGCGGTTCGATGTGGCGACCACCAAAGTCGTTGCACGTATTATACTTGTGAATAATATTCTGATACACTCAATCCATCACACATGGTATCTGTTGAATCTCTTGTGTAGCGGCCAGAACTCGTGCAAGTAGATAATCTGTAGCGTCCACAGGTGTCTGATACGCCAGAGAATTCAAGTGACCCCACAGAAAAAAATCTTAGTGGAGTTAAATCCAGTGATCGGGGAGTCTATGAAATCGAACCGCCTTGGTTTATCCACCTCTGACCGAAATATTGGTTAAAATGGTCACGAACAGCACGTACGAAATGGGGTGGTGCGCATCATGTTGAAATCAAGGCGTCGACAAATGTCCAATGAAACATCTTCTAAGAATTCGCCCAGTAGTTCTTCCAGGAAGGTAAGATTCACTCGTTAGTCGGTAGTAGAAGAAGTAGGTAAGTTCCTAATCAAATGACCTGCCCACACATTAATGCGGTTTTTCGTCATCCCAAACATGGCTCCTCTCAAGTTTAAAACAGTGTCCTTAGTGAACCTATATTCATCGGTGAAGAGTATCTGAAAACTGGGTCTTGCTCACTCAACGGTATAGGAACCACGAACAGAAATTAGCACACTGTGGAAAATTGGCAGGGCCATCTCCTCAACTTTATTAGTTATTTATCTGCTGATGATGAGACTAGTCCCGAAAGTGCTACAGATAAAACTAATAAAGTTGAGGAGACGGACCTTTTAGGTAAATATTTCATAAATTTATGTTTTCATTTTTAAAAAAATCTTACTTGTGTATTATCTGTAATAGCATACAATGATTGATTTTAGTTAATGGGCATAGCAGTGAATGAAGTGAGCATTCTCATATTTAGCTCTAAACCTAACTTGAACTCTATTCTCTGACTTATTCATATCAGGCGCACCATGTAATCTTGCACAATCAATTATTTTTAATAAAGATAGTACGGCATTTAAAACTGTTATAAAAATTGTAATTATAGTGTTCAGATTTTTTTCAAAATTATAGGAGATGCTCTGCCTCAGAGCATATCCCCACGAGCCTCACCTGTTGTAATGTAGTATGCTGCAAGAAGGTAGGAAGATACAATCAATCTTTTCAGGCCAGTAGAAGGTAAAATAGAAAAAAAGGTAAAAATGGATTTTATGTTACATCTTATGGTACCCATGCACATAAAGGCAGACTGTAGTTCCAAACTCTGACAGACTCGAATGTCAGTCCAAATTTAAGCACACACATGCAGACCTCCAGTAGGTCTAAGTCTGCAGTACTTGTAAGCTTTTGCAAAACTGTGGTCAATTTTTAATATTAAAATCTGATTGTTGGAACTTTCAAAACGTTGAAAGTTTTGTCATCAAAAATGTCCATCTACATGGTGACAAATGCTGTAAGATGTCAAGAAATTTGATGCTACACAATTGGGAAGAGTATTGGTTTATATATTGGGCAGAGATGATAGGAAGAGTGTCACTGATAAGGCAAAGCCCCACCTTGGGCAACATGGCCAACTAAGAACAAAGATGACCCAACCATTTAATATATTGGGCAATGATTTGAGGAATATGGGAAGGAAATTTCAAATATTTTTATCTTAGGAACTATGGACAGGCACGAAAAATAGAGGAAAAAATGAACTGGCCACTTACCTTTGGTATGATACATATTTCATTGGTAGTAGAGAATATTTTTTGTACAATCAAGATATATTCAGAAAAAAATGAGAGAAGAACATTAATGAAGAATGGAAAAAATTGGATTATGTTCAATATTTTGCATAACATAGTTCTGAAAATGATGAACCGTGTAGAAGATACTTTTGTGCATGTGCTGGACATATCTATGTGTCGCCCTGCGATAGCTCTGTTCCACCGGTCTCTGTTAGTGTATCCATGCCTATCCTTTCCGAGTACACCCCTTCCACCTCCACATCCTTTGTTGCTTGCACTGACGTAATATCTATCCATGACACGGAACAATCCTGGTCAGAAATTAATGAGCTACCGACCGGCAGTCATCCCTTTTGACTTAACTTTAGTTGTGGCGTCTATCGCTGAATATTTGGTTTCCTCCATTTTCCTGCAAGAGGAAAATAGACTTGGAGATGTCATGGAGGAATTAATCTTCAGTTAGGAGAGAATGCTGCATGAATGTTATTTGGTATGAAATGTTCTTTGTTATTGTCATGTCATTTAGTTAGGACTGCTTATATCACTTGCTATTTATGTATTCAGTTAAAGAAATTATTTATATATTTGTTCATTTAACAGTGACTTATATTTTCTTTCATTTAAATATATTCACTGCTTTATATGCTGTGTTTTCATTTAAACAATAGATCACTTGAACCATAGTTTGGCAATAGCTTGATACCATACTTAGTTTCCCCATCAAGTGCTCATGATTGTAAATTATTTATTAGCTCCAATTAGTATATTTATTGAGACTGATTATATATTAAGTTATGTAGATAGATTATATATCTAGTAGTTACCCTGCTAAAGTGATGAAACAACTCCATGTATATCATGGGCCCAGCCACGGAGATACTCTGTTTGTAATGTTATTTAGATCATTGTATTTATCTTCTAGTTCTCTGTATTTATGCGACTCTTCAAGTTAAGTCTTATTTATGGACTTTGGTCTGCACTATAATCTATATGTCTCTTGTAGTTATTTATTCCATAAAGAGCTTGATATATACCCAGAGCATATTAGGTTCACTTTAACCCCCGTGCAATAACATAATTGAAATGGTCAGGACATGTAACTTGTACAGAAGAATTGAGAAATTTATACAGTACTGAGTTTTATTTTGCAGACTTAAGATGAAAAATACTGTCTCATATTTAGATGGAAGATTTGAAAAATGGTCATAAAACATGATGATTCTGTTTATCATTTTCACCAAAATTATAGAAAGAACAAATAGGAGATGCAAACAAAGTAAAATATTTAAAACATTTTCACTTATTTGATAAAAATTTAACATCTTGATAATAACATAGCTCGGTATTAGAAGATACCGGGCTATAAGGCCATGGTTCATAAGTGATGTTTCTCCCTAGACTATGGAGGGGATCTTCAGTGAGTGGCGAGTACTTCTAGATGGTGTTCCCTGGTTCGAAGCTCAGCTGTTATGAGTGGTGGACTGCTGGAACCCGGTATTTATACTTGTGCTGATCTCTGAATGGCTGGATGAAGTCAAAGCTGATTGTCAATCTAGCATCTGATAGGTTTGGTTCTGTCTCTTCATTATTAAAATAGGCTTATATGCCTATGGTCTACTGCTCATACACAGCTGAGCTTCCGACCACCTAGAAGAACTTACCACTGAAGATGTCCTCTGTAGTTGAGGGAGAAACACCAGTTATGGACCACAGGCTTATAGCCCAGAATCTTCTAATACCGGCCATGAAAGCCTGCATTCTACAAATAACATAGCTTATCTGCAATCTATTTCTAAAGTTTTCAGGTTTTATTCTATGCCCATCAGCAAATAATACTTTCTACTTAAATCTAATAATATCTAGAAGTTAATAGTATGATGCATTGTTTGGCTGATTTTAGAATTTTGCAGGCGACAACAAGAGTTTGGTCTTGCATTGTATGGTAAAGGGAGATTCATGAGCTGGAGTGAGCCCACAGAGAAATTTCCACATACAACTATACCTCCATTCTGGAAAAGTCAGTTCTCGAGTCTTCCTTTCAAGAGGAGTCTAGACTGGGATTCCAGAATGTTCCTACCTTCACATATATAAGAATGTGTGAGGGTCTGACCAGTCATGTCCAAATCGTGAACGAGAGTGGATGTGATCTAGGTTCGACAAGAAACTGTTTTAACTGATGACGTCAATGACTGAAGAACTGAGAACATTATAGAAGAGACTTTTAGCAGCAGAATATTTGTGTGAACAAGGAGAAATGTTGTGAAATAAATAAAGTGAATTGAACTTTCATAGGAAAATCACTATGAGGTTTAATTTAAATCTTAAATAAAGCTAATTTGAAGATTTTGTGTCAACACCTATGAAGTTAATTTTAAGAAACTCAGCCTCCACCTAAGCTCCAATAGAATAAAGAGGAATAGGTTGAGAGATTTCCATACATGAAAAATATTAACAACATATCCTACAACTGTTATTATTAAGAAAAGAACTTGAGCAGAGATTTTTACATCATTGAGATTTTTATCACAAAATTATAATTACATTCCACCTTAAGACATATATGAGCACTTGTTTAGTTGAGTTCATGAAATAATCATAAGCTTCCCATAAAATTAAATTGATTAGAACATAAAGGATACATGTGACGTTGTAAGAAAAATAACATATATTTTTTGTAGAAATAATACATTTATACAGCTGTCGGCATGTATGAAAGCAGGTCAGGTGGGTCTGATGCATCATAGAAGTAGACAAAAGATTTTGACCAATTGAATCACTTACATAAATTCTGCCCCATTTAGGTGATTGGCTCTCTGATGTAGATATGGAGAACTCACATAAACACAACCGCCTTCGTTTGTGCATTTTGCTATCATACAGTGCTTGAAAAGTGTGATTTTCATTGTCAAAGTTAAGTTAAATATAGTTTTTTGATAAAATCAAATGTTTCCTACCTCTCCTCATATAAATCTTCTAAGTAGATCGCGATTTCGAGACCATAACAGTCTCATCTTCAGTACAATCTTGACGACTGATGTTATGTCGATCGGAAAAAATAATTTTCTTCCCTCTGTTGATGGACCGACGAACCTCTGGATCAGGTCAGGATTCACGGGAATTTCGAAGTTCATAAGTTTTCCTTTGTTTTTCTGAATGTTATTTTTTTCCCAAACTGTGACTTCCCTTTGTTTATAAAATAAATATAGTTTTATTGATTTTTTTAATTTCATGTAATCTTTTGTTCTAATCAATTTATTTATTAGAAGAATTTTAAAATTAAATATACTAGAACTCCAATTATATCTTATTTACAAAATAGCTTATATACAAATTCTGAAGAGCAGTGATTCCTAACAGGTAGGAAAATAGAGGAAGCAAAAGAAAGAAACAGAGACATTAATAAAGGAAAAAAATACAAAAAATTAAGAAAATCATTTACATTTTAATTGTTCCACTAAATGTTTATACTTCCACTATAGTAAGTACTGGATTTTAATTCTCCTTTTCGTAGGCACTGACTTTTATTTTCCATATGGCCAAGAACATAATTTTGTTTAAACAAAACAAAGTAACATCTAATTAATATTGTTGATAACGATTCTACTAATCGAGTAAATTGGCTCGTGCATTATTATTTGAGACTCATATTTGAGAAGTTTCATGTTCAAATTCCATGGCCAAACAGCCTGACTGAAGTTTTTCTTTACTTTTGTTTGCCTTCAAGGCAAGTAGTGTGCTGGAATTTGATTACCAGGACCAAATTCATTACAATCATCATTTCATAATATCATTAAAATTAAGTCAATGAACTTTTTTACAAAGTACAATAGAAATGCACAATCAATTTGGATATACTTAAGATTCTAAATGCAAAATAGGACCTTAGATATTAAAGCATCTATAAATAAGAATAAAATAAAAAAATGACTAATATTTCATATGGGGACCGCACCGCTGCCATTGAATACATATGGGATATTCCCTACCATATTGATCCAAGTATTTTTTCCTCGCTTCCCAATAAAGAGTTTCCAAATTTCCAGTTTTATATTATTTTTTCTCTTTACCTTTGATTACAATTGATTTCCAATTTTCTGTTTATCTTCAACCAGTTTTCTGCAGCTGAGAAGGTGTTTCTTGTTTAGAATCACCCCTCCACTGTCAGTTTCACCCTTAAGGGCCGCATGCAAATACATTAGTCTCTACTCAAATTACTTCCAATC